>JASDQU010713343.1:10357-28624 GCA_032191745.1 Picea mariana
CAACTAAGCTTAACTCACTTAACTACACTTGTAATTCTGTTACAATTCCAAATCACTCAGTTATGAATGAGATAATAGATTAATATTTATTGTCTAATTTAATTAAGGGAAAACTAAATTAGACACATGTTTCTTGTTGACTTTTCAACACATACTAAGGAAACGACTTTCCTTTAGGGTTTTCTTAGGTTGGTGTGGAGTATATTCCCATATCCTTGGACTTCAACTACGTGTCTTCTATCCAACAATTCTTGATGATTTCATGGTAGTGTACTTTCTAAATTATGTTACCCATGCATTGGTAATGAATTTTTATGTTGCATGTAGGGGTGTAGACCGATTGGCAAGTGTCGTGTAAATGGAAGGAAATATGTAAAGGAGGTCTCAAGTTCAATTCTCACCCCGATTTATCTGTGTTCCATGCTTGCGAGTTGTGTGGCGCACCTGGGAGTATAGTGGTAGTGGATGGGTATCTACCATGTGTCACGCAAGTACGAGAACTGCGAGTTGTCGATTCCCCTAGCATAAAAAATAAAAAAGTAAAATGTGTTTTTCTGCTCTCAATATTTTGTAGCAAAGTCTAAGTTACTAGGATAAAAATAAATTATGCACATTTCCTCATCATTAGTCATCGTCTTTGCTTCCACATAAGTGTGATTGATGATCCACTTAATCATTTTAATACATGGGACCAGTATTGATTTAGTAGCTATATTGTAGAGTTGGGACCTCCTCACCTTTTTATTCATGATCCATCATGTCTTTCTTCATTAGTGGGATTGGCAAAGGTTGGGACGCCTATATTTTTCTTATGTTCTATGAACAATTATCCATATTGAGAGGCCCATGTAAGCCCATTGAAATAAGACATGTTTGTATATATTAAGTTCATTGATACCTTAGGTTGAGGTTCCATGGAAACAATTTATATTTTAGGCTTATTTTCCTTCTTGGGATTCACTTACTTTGAGACCATGTAAATAGTCTTTCATTCTATCCATTTTGAATAACAAAGCACATTATCCAAGTTAGTTAGAAAAATTCTTTGAAATCAGCATTGCATTAATCCATTTTGGAAATAAATCCAAATATTCAAATCCCTCGCATTGCTTGCACTTTTGGTGAGCATTACACGTTCAAAAACAAATTTGCACTCCAATTTGAGTAACATTTTCCTTCTAAATAATTGATAATCATGGATTTTTGGTAAATTCAATTGGGTGATTGTTTTCAATCGAAATTTCAAAACCAAAGCATGACCCAAAATATACCACTACATATCTATACATGAACAATCAAATTTTTTAAAGAAATAATATTCCCATTATTTCATAATATGAACATTTGAATTAATGGGATGAGCATATGCAAGGGATAAGGAATTCAAATATTGGGTGAGGGGAGATCTTTTAATTTGAATTCAAAAATACTATGACAAAGCATCTATCTAAACTATTGATCGAAGCTACTTAACAAAAGGGAAACAAAGAAAAATTTGAATTTAAATGATCCCACCTTTCCATAATTTAAAACAACATGCAAAAGGTTAAGAAATAGTCCTAACCTAATTAGCTCAATAAAAATTTCAGTTTCCGAGAAGAAACAATTCTAACACTCTCTTTGCTTCCTACAATTTTGAACCTCTAGCACATTGTAAACAACATGGGAAATTCAAATTGTCAATTTAGTGTTCAATACATGGCTATGGTGAATAGTGATAGATTCAAAGATACTTTGTTCATTAAATAAGGTATGAATCCTACCTAATGCATTCAGTTTGATCATGGGGGAGATTGGCATTAACTTTGAATAGATCACAGGCATGTTCTTGCATTCATTTCAAAATATTTTCACAAATCACACTTTTGATGCATTGAATTTGAATCATATCTAATATCTTGATGGATTAGCCATCATGTTTTGGGGGCCTTTTCACTTTTAAATTGAGCAAGTTTAAAATGGCCCAATAGTTCATTGAGGCCTTTCAAAATATGTTTGTATTTCAAAGTGGCTTGATAGTCTATCGAGGTGTTTGAAGGATGACATGAAGTTCAAAAGAAACTAATGATGAGCACCCTCAGAGTGATTCAAAGGTCTTTGAAATGTCTAATGAGAGGAATATCCCAACAATGTTGTTGGAACTTAGGGATTTTCAATTGTTTGAATGACTTGACCTTCAAAAGTATCCCAATGATGAGGGTTATTGAGGATTTTTCGAAGATTGTGTCTTTCAAATTATGAAAGTGGAATGATAGTTCATTGAGGGATTTCAATAGTTTATCATGGTCAAATTTGAAATATGTCACCATGAAATATCATCGAGCTTCCTTTCGAAATAAGTTTCATTAGAAGTTAAGGATGGCCTTGATAGCATAATTGGGTCATTTCTAACTTTCTAATGAAATATGTTCAAGGAGGGCCAATAGTTCATGAGGGTACTTCAAATTATGTTTGTATTCAAAGTAAAGGGTCAACCTAATAATATTATAATTAGGTCCTTTCAAAATATTTGATTTTATGAAGCACACAACTTTGAAGAGAGCCTCTAGAACTGTCGGGTAACTTAAAATTTCATATCATTCAAATCTTAAAATAAGACCGATGAGTAATCAAGGGACTCCAAAATGTGTTTATATTGAAGTCAATGAAAATATAGAAATAATGCATTGGGTCATTTCAAAGGATTCGGAAAAAAGAACTTACAAAGTGGCTCGACAATGTCATTGGATTGATTAAAAAATCACAACATTTGAAGATTCAAAAGAGTTTGATGAACTATTTGGGACTTTTGAAAGATGATAACTTCTAAGTCAAGGAACCTTGCAAGGGAGTTAGAATGGAAATCAAAATCCTAGTTTGTAAAAAAATAAGATGAAACTAAAGGTAGATTCCAAACTGGTAGCTTTAATAGAGGTAGTTCATGCAGAGCAATATAGGATATGATAAACACGTCTATGATAGATTGCACACAAAATCTTCATGATGCCATCACTATTTGGAAGATAATATTTGATGATTTTAGTAGGTTGAATGATGTTTTTATCTAGGAGTTCCCTGAATTGGAGCCTATTTTTGAAAAGTAAGATGCAGAGCTCAACTCAAGGATGAGTAGGAAGGTGTGGTAAAGGAGTTGTTGTGGCCCAATTTTGAATAACTATTTGCCTAGAGTAGTGTTTAGTTGAAGACTATTCCATAGAAGACATGAAGCTATAAAATCCTGAGTATGTAAACCAAAGAATGTCTAAGTATGCAGAGTCCAAAAAATTGTCTCATAGACCATGTGTGCCTAGTCTATCAAACCCTTTGCATATTTAGTTAGTGGCACTACCCCTTTTATACGAGTGGGTTACAACTAACAAATTCTCTAGTATATTCAAGAATCGTCTATGACCACCTCTTTTGCATATATATATGAGGAGGCTACTATGTAAAGTTAGTTTTGATGAGTTGTTGTTGTTTACTTGGTCTTGAGTTATATTATGAGAGATTAAGTTATGGTGTTAAGACTATGCATGGTAAATGCATAGCCTAAAAATATTATTATAGGATTGTAAGTAGTTGTAAATTAGCAAACCTTTGGCTTCAGGATAAAAATAAACTCCTCTTTGAGACTCTCATCACTCCCATTGTATTATATGGTTGTGAATATTAGATTTGTAGCATCTATAGAGAATCATGGAGAAATATAGAGAAAACAAAAAAGCATTGTATAACTTATAATCTTAAAATTAAAGGCAATAAATTGTGTACCATCATCCTCATAGAAGCAATTTTCCCCCCATTGAGAGCATGGCCATGACCAGGTACTTAACGTACAAGAAAAAGATAAACAACATGGAAGACTAGAAGCTTCCTAAGATTTCTTTGAAATTCAATCAAAACCACCTACAATTCAAGCAAGGTCTTCATAAAGATGTCAAGACTTGGATAAAACATTGGGTTATTGAGAAAGAGGTCACTTTGCAAAATAATAATAATATTAAAAATATCATTCCATCTAAATTTAGGGATAAATTGTGGTGCAATAAAGAATAAGAGAATAAAAAGAAACTAAGATACTACAAGTAAGTGATCAACCCTAGTCTAAAAGATCAAAAGTATCTCTTTGTTTTAACTATCATAAACAAGAAAATCAGCATTGCTAAAAAAAGAACAAAATCTCATGAGATCCATAGTGAAATAAGGCATTGTGCAATTCCTAAAATGTCGTGGGTTGAAAGAATTTTTCATATTTGTGACACTAATAGGTTGAAGATGAAAGTACTTTTTATTAAAATGTCATGTGTACACCCACATTAGATTTCAGTTTCCAAATATTTGTTACAGTATTGACCTTCCTAACCTTTTAACTTATCAAAATGATGGTGATTTAGGAATGCTTCTCTTAAATCTTTTTGAACATATAAATAAAATTCTAAAGCAAACCAAGTAATTCCTTACCTTTTTTAAGGTTTGATAGACCAATATTGGTCTTAGTGGATGTCAATGACCATCATCATCACTATGAGATGTAATACTCGTCATGTTAATGCATTGGAATATTGTTATGTGCATGCATATGTCTATGTGATGTATTGATGATATTTACATAAGTATATTTACTATGTATGGTTTTAATTCTATTAGCTTAAATGAATGTGATTAAAGGTTAATGAATGGACTATACACCCCCACTAACTTTTCACTACTCTACACATCAATTAATATACAACTATCAAGAATTCCTAGGGTGAGACCTCCTTCCTTTGGAAGGTTAAATATGTTGGTATACTAGACTACTACATACCATTGTTGGACACATTTTTTAAACCCTATGTCTATCATAAAACTAACAAAGATCCAAACTTGTTTTAACAATTCAAATTTCCATGGAGGTTTTGGCAATTTTTTATTTGTTTTTTCTATTGTTGGAAATATTTCAATAACACACCCACTGGAATTGCTCTATGGTTCCTGTATTCATCTTGCATAGTCCCATTAGAGGAGTATGAGGTTAGAGTCCTCCTTTTATTTTAGGCAATTTTTGCACCTAAATGGACACCACTAGAGAGGAGGACCAGCTGAATCTTCCCCCTTCATATTGCATGAGAGATAACCATATTTTATAGTATAGTTCACTTTCCATTTGGAGTTATTTCAAAGCATATCCTTCTCTTCATTTATGCAAATATTGTGATTGAAGGGTTCTCTTGGTGTTATATAATGGATCATTATATAATTTCTCATCTATCTTGCTACTTTATGGGTAGAAAAACTGGAGGAATTAGCATGTAGTGCTCATTTTAGTGGTAGGTCCCAGTTTTGAGATTTAGGGTCATGAACCTTCTAGACCTAATTTGAGGCATCAACCACACTTTTGTAGTAAAACATTTGTGAGCATAGCTTCCAGCCCCTCAATGCTATTCTACACATTAATATCTTTCTAATAGTTCAAAAATCACCTCAAGTATAATTTGTATGCAAAAGTTACACCTCCCACAAGTTGACCTTCCCTATTGACCACCATGCTAGCAATTGGATGCCACATCATCCCCCATTACTCACACAAGTGGGGCTATTCATGCATGTACTTTCAAGAATATTCTAGAAGTTCCAAAACCCTAGCATCAATTGACGGTTGAGGCATGCAAAAACCCTAACCCTAAACCTAGATGGCTATCAAGGTATGCTAAATACTAGGCATCTAGGAAGAGAGGGGGTTTCATTCTTTTAGCATTGTACTTGTTCTATAGTTAAGAAAAACATCTAGGAGTAGGATTTGAGAGCATAATAGAGGTGGTAGAAGATTATGTAGTAGTCATTCAAGCCAAAGTGTCAAAGGAAACTTCATAGAGTGTGCCCCCCTTTCTTTGTACTTGCATTTCATAATTGACAAAAATATAGAAGAGCATAGACCTCACCTTCTAGCTGATTTTTTTCCCATATCAGCTTTCCTAGTTCACATCTTCTGTTCATTTATGTGGATGGTGTATTAATTTGCTTGTTCTTTCATTTTTGGATTTTATTTATTTCATAAATTTGAGCATTAAGTTAGTAATAATAAATATGGTATCTAAGGTAATAAATTGCATAATAAAAGATTTTGTAATATTGCGAGATCTGTTGTGATGAACTGTTCCAGTGGAATATCCACGAAATTTTACATATCATATTAGTATAAAAGTAGTTTTATTTTGGGGTTTTGTGGGAATTTGAGGGCTCCAAGAATTGGCTTAAGAAGAAAGTCATAGAACCCTAGTCATGGCAGATGAATCTAGTCATAATAACCATCAAGATGTAGTAGAAGAGAGTTATGTGAAACAAGTAATTGATATCTCTCGCAACATGACCCTCCTCGTGACATATCTAGTGAACAATTTGTTGATATTATGGTAGTTGCAAGAGGTAGTTACCTCCACATGTAAACCTAATGAGAATAGAATATTCTGGGAAGAAAGAAGAAACCTTAATTAGTTGGCTAATAACCTTAGAAGACAAGTCGGCTCAAGAGGATAATTTGTATTAGGTTATTAGCCTCCAAGAGAAGAAGTCAGCTAAAAGAAATATTATAAACTGAGTAAATAGGCACCCAAAATGAGAAGTCGGCCCAGACAGTTTGCCAGTTTTAGTATAAATACAACAGGTCGGTCTTCATTCTGGCAGGCATTCTCAGAACTGCAGAAGCAGCACTTGTGTGCACTGCAGTTGTCCAGTTGTGCGCAAGTTTGGAGGAGAGTTGTTGTTGTAGCTAGCAGATTTTGGTTTTGGATTAGACTATCTCTTGGTTATGGTTTGGACTCTCTGATCAGCTCTTGTTACTCTTGCTTGGTGTGCTATTCTTGGAGAAAGGTGTGCCACCCTTTGTTTGGCTATCTAGCCTAGGGTTTTCTTCTGGAATGATTCTCTATCAAGGTTAAGGTGCTCGGGGATGGATTCGGCCTATGGTTGGGTGACAAAAATGATATTGTATATGGTTAAACAAGCACATCCATCATATTCTAACAGGTTATGGGCCCGCATCCCCTTCAGTCGGTCTAACCACTGGAAGGGAGCATAGCCATAAGGATATTAAGCTCGTTGAAGGATTGTCGCTAGGTTTTCTAGCAAGAGCAGTTACTAAAGCAATGTCGCTAGGGTTACTAGCAGGTGCAGTTGCAAAAACCATAACCCTCTCGTTAAGGCACCTTAAGTGAAGGGATTGACTTAATTTCTGGATAGACTAGTGTGCCCTAGCCTAGCACACCTCCTGGTACTCTCAGCAAGCTAAGACGTCAATTTTGAGCTTTTTATCAAATCTAGGGTTGACCAAGTCAAAGCAGCCATGACTTACTCTATGAAGTCAAAAAACAAGTTAGAAGGGGCTTCTAACTTCAGAACATGGAAGACAAAGATTGATCTCATCCTTGCCGAGAACAAAGTGTTGGATATCGTGAAAGGAAATATCGTGGAACCAGAGTTTGAAGAAGGAAAAGAGAAGGAGTTGTAGAACGTTGCAGTTATGGAGAAGTTCAAGGACAATGACATAAATTCCATGAGTATCATAGTGGATTCTATAAAAGACCACTTGATACCCTACATATCCCATCTTGATTCGTCTAAGAAGATGTACGATTCCCTAACAAACCTCTTCTCAGTCAGAAACATTGGACAAGTAATGAGTCTGAAGAATGAGTTCTGTGACATGAAGATGAATGATGATGACAGCATAACATCATACTTTGTGAGGATCTCTCAGTTAAGAGATCAACTACAAGCTATTGAAGAGATCGTCTTAGAGAAGGAACTGGTAAATATAGTACTCGATGGTCTTCCCAAAACATGGGATGTATTTTCCACAAGCATGAACACAAGGAAGGAGTATCCTACACTTGAAGAACTTTGGACTTGTTGTGCACAAGAAGAATCGAGGACTAGTGAAAAAGTGAAACCCCAAAAGAAATACGATGATCAAGCCTTCACAACAAGATTCAAGAATTTCAGGAACAAAAGGAAGTTTGGTTCAAGGAAGAAACCAAATCAAGAGAAAGATATGTCAGAAATACAATGCTTCAACTGTCAAAAATATGGTCACTACAAGAATCATTGTCCCGAGTTAAAGAAAAGGAAGGAAACACATGAAGCATCAGTTGACAAAGAAAGGGAACCCTCAAAGAAAGCCAAGCAGGACAAAAGATACTTCTTCTTCTAAGACAAGGTAACAATACTCTTTATAGTTCTTGTGCATACCATGTTTTATGTACATATCTTGCATATCTATTTCTAGAAGATAATATGTTCAAAGATAAACTATACCTATGGAAGAACAACAAGATAAGGATTTCTATCACAATGACTATAAGACAAGGCAATACACATGAAAGGATGAAGTACATCAACAAACCCTAGTAACAATTCATGTTGAATTTATTACATAAGTAACAGCTACAAGATAAATCGAAATCATAATCAAACTTGAAGAAACCTAGAAAGAGTAAAAACAGAAAGAAGTCAACAATCAAGAAAAGGACTTATGACACTTTGCAGAAGGCAATAAGGATGAAAACATAAGCATGGGCTCTCTTAGTTCGACGGAGCTGATTATAGAATTCCAAAAGATGAGAATGCACTCATGCATGAAGCAAGAATTAAGGGGGAGCCAATCCTAAATAATATGATCCATTGAAGATGATAAAGTATCTATCCATGTTCCCATCAATGGTAGAAACCATGAAGAGCAGCATGTGTTTAGTTTGACTTTAGAAGTACTCTTCTTCAAAAAGAAGCCTTAAAGTATCCTTGGTTGTCCATCCACATCCATGATCCTATGATGAAAGAAAGAAGTTGGAATCTCCAGGAAATGGAATCTATGGAAAACTCCATGAACCTAAGAGCTAAAGAAAAACATGAGGAAGAACATGAAGATCCCAAGAGAGAAGGAAAATCTAGAACAACCAGTCATTATATCTAGAATCACAAGACTACCAGCCTGATATGAACTCACTAAAAGCAATCAAGCAAAAGAACTGAAAGTTGTGATGAAGAACATTGTGTGGAAGACTTATGAATGAAATCATTGCGAGATCCAGAACTAGAGGTTCTCCCAGATGGAGGGAGAAGACTATGGTGATTTCTTGTTCGAATAAACCAGACATACCTCTACATGAGCCATTATATCGTCTCCAATATCCATGGGTTGGAGTTTACATCAAATGAATGCAAAGACTGTTTATCCAGTATAATTAAACAAAGAACGTATGTAGAACAACCTCAAGGTTTTGAGGTATACCAGGAAGAAACCTTTGTATGCAGATGGAAGGAGACAACTTGGTGGAGAACCTCCAATGCACAGCAGAAGCGTGGTGAAAAACTTTCTATAATAGATATATTGTATCAGAATGGTTACTCAGAAGCTCAGGATGATGATGCCAATCCATGAAAAACTCTCATGATGACAGAAGAAATACCACTTGTATATGTTCCATTTTGAGCCTTGCCACAATGTTATGAGCTAGTAGAAAACAAAAGAGTTGAATCCAACTATAATATATTATAATGATCAGAGCTATATGAAGCCTTCAGAGAAAACCAGTGTTCCAGAAAGATCGAATTACATTGAAATCAAGCATTACATTCTCCATGATGAAGTCCAGAAAAGAGAAAGTGGTTCTTCAATATATATCTTCACAGATGAGAAAATAAGCAAACATTTTTGGTAAAGCCTTTGTTCAAGATGAAAGAGTTTGTGTACTCAAGCTAGAGCTCGTGGAGACAACTTCCTTATTGAAAAAGGAAGAGATGACTCCCAGATTGGGAGGGAGAACTGATGTGTTATTGATTTATGGACAGTCATTTTTCAGTTCGAAAATGGTCCAGGATGAGCAGTTCCTTTCCAGTTCGAAAAGTGGTTTGAGATTACAGACATTTTCCAGTTCAGAAAATGGTCCAAATCGAACGGTCATTTTCGTAATGAAAATGGTTCTATGGATTTTTGATGTACCATATATAGTGATTCCCCTTATGGTTAACATAGGGAATGGTCTAGGACAATCTCTCTTCTTGACGGTCACTCTTAGTTGTGGTCAAGAAGACTGGTCTACCTCGCTAGACGATCATTCTTTCGAAGCTCACAGTTGTGAGCAGTTTCAAAGAATGGTATGTTTTGTAGGTTGGTGCAGGATAGTCGTTTCCTTAGTAAATAGTCTGGACAGTCATTCCCTAGGGAAGATTCATTATCTCCAGGTTGCACTTTGTTTAGTGCTGAAGGAATGGACTAGATAGGAGAATGGTCCAGGTTCAACAATCAGGGACAGGCATTCCCTAGGGGAGATTCATTCTCTTCAGGTTGCACTTTGTTTAGTGCTGGAGGAATGGCCTATATAGGTGAATGGTACAAGCTCATAAATCGGTACAATTATTCTTCCTTGCTTGAGAAGAATAGTCCAAATAGCTCATCGTTGATGTTTTACTTTCTTAGGGCAGATGCTCTTCCAGATCTCACAAATGTGAGTGGAAGAGTGGCCCAGATGATTCAGTTTATATATCATAACAATGTTTTTATGTGCAGGATGATGATATGATTGTTATGGAGACTGTATGTCTCTAGACATTAGATGTATAATACTATAGTGGATGTGTTCCACTAATTGTGACTATATGTCACTAATCAAGTATCTGTGTGGAACTTGGTGTGGCAGTGTACCACTGGATTGTAGTTGTGTACTACTATGGATAGACACAGTTGTGTTCTATTGAATGACATTGTTCCGATCACCTTGAAGACTATCAGTAGTGTTGGAAATGATTATCATCTAGATGGATGATCAATGGACAGAGATTTCCCAGACGGAAAATGGTTCAGAACATTTATTTTTCTAGGACATATGTCCGGATTAGAAGAATGGCTCTTTTGTCACTCTGTGGAGTGAGTGACTTATCCATCATCATGTTTGATTACTCAGATAGAGTATGGTTATGAGAGATGATGCAGCTAATGACACTGATAGTGATGATGGTGCTCATGATCTAATCATGAAATAGTCTAGACGACTATGTTGATGCTACCAGGTGAATGGTATGTTTGTGCTCAAGACCATTACCTTCAAATACCTCCCTGGCTAGGAGGGAGTGTTTATATTATGGTAGCTGTGAGAGGTAGTTACCTCCATGTGTTAACCTAACGAGAATAAAATATTCTAGGAAGCAAGAAGAAACCATAATTAGTTGGCTTATAACCCTAGAAGACAAGTTGGCTCAAGAGGATTATTTGTATTAGGTTATTAGCCTCCAAGAGAAGAAGTTGGCTAAAAGAAATATTATATATTGAGTAAATAGGCACCCAAAATGAGAAGTCGGCCTAAGAAGTTTGCCAGTTTTAGTATAAATACAAGAGGTTGGTCTTCATTCTGGTAGGCATTTTCAGAACTGCAGAAGCAACAATTGTGCGCACTGCAGTTGTCCAGTTGTGCGCAAGTTTGGAGGAGAGTTGTTGTTGCAGCTGCTACAGCTAGCAGATTTCGGTTTTGGATTGGACCATCTCTTGGTTATGGTTTGGACTCTCTGATCAGCTCTTATTACTCTTACTTGGTGCGTTATCCTTGGAGAAAGGTATGCCACCCTTTGTTTGGCTATCTAGCCTAGGGTTTGCTTCCAAAATGATTCTCTGTCAAGGTTAAGGTGCTCGAGGGTGGCTTCGGCCTATGGTTGGGTGACAAAAATGATATTGTCTATGGTTAAACGAGCACATCCATCATATTCTAACACAATTTTGGACCTTTTGGGGAGGTTGGTGACTCTAACTTAGAAGTTGTATCAAATGAGAAATCGAGAGACAATGAAGACCCAGAAAAGGAGTTGGAAAAAAAATCCTGAGAAAGAAAAATCGAGTTCTAGTGTGACCTCTCCTTCACAACCTTTGTTTAAAATGAAAGCAAAAGTGGACACGAAAGCCAACCAAGGTGAGATTGATGTTTTTAAGTTGAATCACTAGTTTCAATAGTTGGAAGTGATTTCAATGTCCATAATATAGATGAAGAACAGAATATATTTTACTGAAACTAGAGGGCCATGCACTAACATGGTGATCCACACAAAGACACTTTGGTTGGTGGATGATCCACCAGTAACTAAGTGAGAGGTGATTAAAACCTTCATCAAGTCCCAATTCTACCCTATTGGGTATGTAGAGGAGTGATGGATCTATTGGCATCACTTCAGGCACACCACTGAATTCAAGAAAATGGTGATTATGTTAGGTATATCTCCCAAGAACCTAGACATACTCCTCAAGTATCTGGGGGGTGTACATATCCATCTACATAAGAAAATGATGCTCTTCAAACCTAGGACCCTTGATGAGACATGTGTGCAAGCATGATACTTGGAGAACATAGGCCATATGAAGGGATAGCCAAGTGATTCTAAATCAAAATATCACTAAGATGCTTCCAAGGAGGGGAAGAAGAAGTGGAAAGGAAAAGACAATAAAATGACATCCACTACACATCAATGTGAGGAACCAAACAAAAATTGCAATCATTGTAATACTAATGGTCAAACTAAAGATAAGTGTTGGAAGTTACATCTAGAGTTGAACCCAAAGAACCATAAGAAGGATGCCAAGAAGAAGAGAACGTTAGGCATGAGCTCAAGCAACCTAGTAGAGAGAAGCTTGGATGTGGATGAGAAGAGTCTCTTCACTATAGTGAAGAAGGAGGTGAATCTAAATATCCTTCATCATAAGTAAGAGAAGGATATGAATAAACTCTTCCACAATAAAATATGGGTCAAAAATACTAAGTTGGGTGCTCTATTCGATTCAATTTTTTAGGCCAAAATCATAGCAAAACATCTAGTCAAAAATATTGGATTGGAAGTGCATGATCATCCTAGCCCATATCCATTGGGATGGGCAAATTAGGATGTGGATCTCAAGGTCACTAAATAGTGTAAGATCAAATTTTCTATAAGTGAATATTTTATCGATGAAGTGAAGGTAGATGCAGTACCCCTTGATGTGTGTGGTGTGGTGTTTAGAATCCCCTACATGTATATGAAGGATGTGATATTCATGAAGGGAGAAAACCAATACTGCTTGATCAAGGATGGGAATTATTTCATCATAAACGCACACAACGGTAAATCAAATATTTCTCGAGTAAGTGCTAACCAAGCCAAAAAGTTGATCAATTATAGTAGAAAATTAGTATTACTTTTCTTAAGAGAGAATCATCTAAGGGATGAATCGATAAGAGTAAAGGCATCTCTGGACTCTGGAGGAATGTACGAAAGAGAAGAAATGTCAGTTGGAGGAGTTTTTGTAGGCATACAAAGGAGTGTTATAGGATCCTAAAGGGATACCACCTAAGAGGGAAGTGGAGCATGAGATACAATTGTTTCATAACCCCCCATTACCAAATATTGGGTTGTAAAGATAGTCTATCCTGGAAGTAGATGAAGTGAATAAGAAGTTGCACCGGTTTCTAGAGAAAGGAATAATTCAACCAAGCACCTCACCTTGTAGGTCACCTTTCATCATAGTATCCAAGAAGGATGGGAATTGGCGAATGGGTATTGAACATAGAGCTTTGAACAAGATCACACTCAAGAATCGATACCATATACCCAAGATCAATGATTTGTTAGATCAATTTTAACATTCCAAGTACTTCACCAAGTTGGATCTCAAATCGAGATACCACCGTGTACGTGTTAAAGAAGAAGACACCAAGAATATTGCTTCAAGACAAGGAAAGGTCTATATGAATTTATGGTAATTCCTTTTGGTTTATTTAATGCGCCAACTATATTTATGTGATTGATGAATTATGTATTGCATACATATTTAGATTCATTTGTAATAGTGTATTTGGATGACATATTGGTTTATAGATTTACGTGGGAAGAGAAAAACTCACATCTCATGCAGGTGTTAGAGACTCTAAAAAAGAATTTTTTGTTATCCTTAAAAAATGTGAGTTTGCTCAGCAATCATTGGTGTATTTGAGGTATGTGATTGGTGGAGAACTCATGATAGATCTTGTAAATATGGAGGAAATAATCAATTGGCTAGTTCCCACTAATGTCACTAAAGTTAGGATCTTCATTAGTGCAACACAATACCTTCAAAATTTTATAGCATTCTTTTCATTGGTAGTTTGCACTCCATCCCATAACAATAAGTGGTAAGAGTTTCCATTGGGGAAAGAATCAACAGAAAGCTTTCGATGAGATAAAATAGAATATTGGTCAAGCACCAATTCTTGCATTGTCTAACATGCGGAATACTTTCAAAGTGGAGATATATGCAAGTGGATATGTTATGGGAGTGATCTTGATGCAAGAAAGTAAGTTGGTATGCTATCATTCTAAAATGTTTCATGAAGGTGTCTTGAACTACCTTATGTATGATAAGGAACTCTACACCCTAGTTAAAGTTGTTAAGAAGTGAAAGCATTATCTAATGGGAAAGGAAACCATTATCCACACTGATCACCGACTATTGCAATATCTGCAAGCCTAGAGTAAGATTAAACAAACCATACATTACAAGTGGGCGGGATTTTTGCATCAATTTCATCTGGTCATCAAACATAAGAATGACATCACAAATAAGTTGGAAAATATGTTTTTGAGGCCACCCAAGTCCAAGATATAGCTTTGGGAACTTTTATGCACATGGAACCTTTTACCCATGTTGCATACAAAGAGGCATACATGGAAGATGTGGACTTCAAATAGGTGTTTCAACATATACAGGGCCACATTCATGTAGAAGAAAGTGACAGTAAGGTTGAATATCATCTCCATGATGGGTTTCTCTAAAATATAGATCAACTTTGTGTTCCTAAAGGTGAAATATTGTAGCTTATCAAATAGGCTCACAACTGCAAGGTTATAAGACATTTTGGTGTTGGGAAGACAGTTCCAACTTACAAATTTATGTGATTTGGCCCATAATGCAAGAAGATGTAGCTCAGTATATTAGAGGATGCATACTTTGTTGTACCAACAAACCTAGTAATAGAAAGCAAGGTGCATGTCATCCCTTTCCTATACCCACTCGACCTTGGGATAATATTTCCATGGATTTTGTGGGTGGTTTTCCAACAACCAAGAAGGGACATGACTATATATTTGTGGTAGTTGATAGGTTGAATAAGATATGCATTCTTATGTCTTGTAAAAATACTATCAAAGGACAAGAAGCAACCAACATGTTACTTGAACAAGTCTAGGTGCACTTTGGGATACCAAGGAGCATTGTTCTAGAAAATGATACCAAATTTCTTGGTGCCTTTTGGACTACACTTTGGGAAAATATGGACACCAAGTTGAAGAGACCTACAACTTTCCATCCACAGACAAATGGGAAGATAGGAGTAGTCAACGGGACATTGGTTCAATTTTTTAGGGGTTACAATCAAAAGCATCCAAAGAATTGTGATGAAAATATGATCTATATTCAACACTTATAACATATCAAACCACACTTCTATCAATAAGTCCCCTTTTGAAACTTTCTTTGGGAATTTGGTGGCTTCACACTTAGATGATTTATATGGACAACAAGGAGGAGTGAGGGAAGACATCGTATGAAAAGCATTGAAAGTGAAGAAATTTGTTGAAAATATTAAGTAGATCCATTTGCAATTACATGAGACATTAAAGAAGTCGAGAGAAAGGTACAAGTCCTGACATGATCAACACGGAATTGAGAAAACATTTAAGGTGGGAGACAAAGTTTGGTTGCAGATGAACCAGGAAAGGATACAAGGTCCCGGTAAGAAAATCAAATCTCCATAGTATGGTCCTTTTGAAGTATTGGAGAAGTTGAGATTCCTACAAACTCAATCTACCCCCATATATGCGCATTTACTTAGTAGTGAATGTGGAAAATCCGAAACTCTATGAGACTTCCATGTTGGATTAGGAAACTAGGGAGTATGTCTTACCTACCATAGACAAATTAGCACCAGAAGCTCAAGAAGAGTTGATATAAGACATAGGTTTACAAAATAAGTCTAGAACTACCAGATAGGTGTAGCATGACCTCTTCCAAAAATTGTGGAAAGGACAACTTCCAGGCAAGGAAAAATGGTACTCCAAGGAGAAGGTAGAGGAAAAATTTCCTCACCTCATTTAGTAAATTATTTTGCGGAACAAAATCCTCCCTAAATGGGGAAGTATGACCCAAAATGGATCATTATAGAATTTTGCATCTATCTTGGTACTTTTTGGGTGAAAAAATTAGAGGAATTTGCTTGCAGGTCCCAATTTGGAGATTTGGGGTTTGAAACCTTCCAAAAGTAGTTTGAGGCATCAAATGACACTTTTGGGGGCCAAAAATTTGCAATCATAGCTCTATCCTCTCGAAGTTGTTCTACACACCAACAAATTTCCAACGATTGAAATATTACCTCAATTAAATTTCATATGCAGAAGTTTTGCCTATCGCAAGTTTACCTTCCTTGTTGTCCACCATGGCACTAAGAGGATGCCACCATGGCATTGTACTCATTCCATAGTTGAGCAAAGCATCTAGGTGTGGGATTTGAGAGCATAACAGAGGAGGTGGAAGAGTTTGTGTTAGTCATTTAGGCCACATGGTCAAAGGAAACTCCATAGAGACAACCCACCTTTCTTTGTACTTGCATTTTATAACTAAAGAAAAGATAACAAAGCATAGACCTCACCTTCTAGTTGGGTTTTCACCCATATAGGATTTCTGGGGTCACATCTTATGTTCATTCGCTTGTTCTTTCATTTTTGAATTTTGGTTATTTCATTAATTAGAACATCAATCTAGTAATAATAAGTCTGGGATATATGGAAATAAATTATATAATAAAATATTTCAAAATATTAATAAAATATCAACAATAATTTATAGATCACTTGGAATAATATTTTTCTCTTCCTCCAAGGACATACCTTAATGTTTTTAAATTCCAAGTTATTGGATACTCCCTCCATGGGATATTTTGAATGTAATTCTCTACTTCCTCCAAGGACATACCTTAATGTTTTTAAATTCCAAGTTATTGAATACTCCCTCCATGGGATATTTTGATTCACAGCGATGATTTTAAGGATGGAAAATTATTTTAAAATGTAGAAACCTTGGCGAATCTTACTAATCCTTCATATGCCAACTATAAATGTTTGGCGATACTTTTGTAAAAATATTCAAATTTCTAAGGACTTTATATAGTTTTTATAAAATTTTGGCGATTTTTAAGGTAAGATAATTCTATCCTATAGAATTTGGGCGAATCATTTTTAAAATAGCGAATCACGTTTTTGGAAAAACCATGGAAAGTTAGGCCATGAGCGAAATTTAGCCCCTAAAATTATCCATGATTTTGAATGTAATTCTCTACTTCCAACCATATGTATTGCACCATTTCCTTCATAATAGGTAGTATATCAAGGGTATCCACTCCATGCATCCTCCATGAAACCTCCTTCATAGATATCCCAAAGCAAGTGATTATTTATTATAAATTCCATAACATAAATTATGCTCTATTAGTAGTAGTTATTATACTTGCCTATGATAGGATATATAGCGATCGGTTGCAAGTCAAACTTCATTGACATTTGGTTAATTTTTTTGAGGTTGTAAACTTTTCTTAATGTTTGCTTAATTTTTTTTTGAGATTGTAAAGTTTTCTTAATGTTTTTTTATATTTTATATATTAAATCGTAATTTTAAAAAATAAAAAATAATTTTAAAATTCAATATTTCTAATTGGAGAACTTTGATTTCATTGACTTTTGGTTAATTTTTTTTATTGGTGGAAAACTTCGATTTCATTGACTTTTAATTGGTGGAGAACTTTGATTTCATTGACTTTTAATTGGTGGAGAACTTTGATTTCATTGACTTTTGGTTAATATTTTTGAGGTTGTAAAGCTTTCTTAATGTTTTTTATATTTTATATATCTAACTGTAATTTTAAAAAAATAAAAATAATTTTAAAGTTCAATATTTCTAATTTCTAATTTTTCGTTGGTGGGGAACTTCGATTTGACAACTATTCCCTGGTTTGCAAAATATTTTTCAAAAAAACAAATTTAATTAAAAATGTATAAAATTATAAAATTTTCTACACCTGCCACGTATCATATCTATTATATGTGTCGTTAGTATTTTCCTTGCACTAAAGTAAACTGGGCAGGTGCCATTAGTATTTGTCCTGCAATAGATTAATCTTAACATCTACAAATATTAGGTTTCCCTACCATACCTAGACGTGGTTTTGTGCTTCTAAACTCCAACGTAGTTTTGAGCTTCTAAACTCCAATTCT
>JASDQU010713343.1:37765-48137 GCA_032191745.1 Picea mariana
TTTAATTTGCATCTCACAAATTAATTTGACTAAGACCCATATTCGGCAATTTCTCCCCCTTAGGGCCTAGGGAAGAGAAACACTTGCCTTGGTACATAATTTAACACTCCATCACCAAATTCCCTACACCCCGGGGGCTATATATATAATAATAATAATAATCTAATTTTAAGGTCTATGGAGGTGTACATACCCTACCCTGTTTGGATTTGAACCAATGACCTCCTAGAAGGAAACACATCTTCTTAACCATTATGCCCACTATATTGCTATGTGTCATTATCTTCTTATTGAAATGAAAAATGGAAACTTATTATTGTACGGTCCACTATCATGTGTGTTGTAGGTGATCGTTTGGGGCCATTTCCCAATAGATTTTGAAATTTCCAATTTTGTGTTTGGGAATTTTCCATTATTTTTAATCATTTTCAACGGACAATTTTAAGGTCCAAAATTATTTTTAGATCGATTTCATAAAGTTCAAACCCAAAATTTCTAAACTTTAGGACCCAATTTGGCCAAGTTCACAAGTTTTGAGTGCCCTAACAGTCATCTATGAAAAATTTAACCCATTGAAAAATAAATCGTGATTTTGGAATATGCAAAGTACCCCAAGTGTAATATATATTATTCCAAATCCCAGTTTATTAGCTTAGTCAATATTGGTCTTGGAGTATAGACTAAACCTATCGGAGATTGAGTCTGCCAAGGTGTCTTTCTCATCCATTGTCTGATAAAAAAAAATACTTCAATTTTCTTCCTTATGGTGCCAAATATTGCACATTTAGTTCAACTGATTTAAAAATAAATGCAACTGGTTGGATCAATGATTCAAACTTATGGAAATCTACCTATTAGCTCAATGACTAAATCCAAAATAAGCTCTACACATACAGAAACTAGGATATGAAAATTAGTAGCAGATATCCAAGCTTATACTTCCAGGTAAATAGGATGTAACAAATATTTTATATATTTGTATTTTAAGCGGGTCTTTGAGTGAAGTTTGGCATATATTTTCCTTCCAAAATCTCACAATTGTGACAAGACACATGGGATTAAAGATGTGTGACTTCAAGTTGCATATAGAATTCATGAATAGAGAAAATTGAGAATGAAAACAGTCACACATAGAAAACACACAAAATGGGGCAATGATATCCTTTATTTCTCTATGGAGAAATGAATACAATTCTCAAGAAGCTCCTCATGGGATTCTACATTTAAACTAGAGATTCTCAAGCGTTTCCAGGAATACAAAAACCTTAACACTTAAGAAATCTCCAAATGAATGTAACAACAAGGGCATGTTTTGTCACAACCCAACAATATCCACCTTGACAACGATTTCGTGATACCTTTCCCAATCAATCAGACATCGTCTTCCTGCAAGCCAAGAGAATCCAAAAACCACTGCAACTTCTCTAACAATATTGGTTGCGTAAACATGGTTGCATAGTTTTATCCAGTGTGGACTAATCCACCTCCACTAAATCAAAATAACCACAACTAAACCATTGCAACCACTATAGGTGATACTCGTGCTTCTCAGATACAGAAGTACCCATCTCCATGCTATTTACCTAGTTTTTCCATGTGTCCACTGAAAATACCAATTGCAGGTGAAATACTTGAACATTTCATCGCAATCATAAACATTCATACTACATTTGCATAAGGTACACGAAACATATAAACCTTTTCTTTCTTACTATCAGGTTATAAACTTTGAAGAAAACTTACAATGGAAAGCTAAGGGGATATTTACTAATTTCAAAATGTTCATACTGAACCTCATCAATGACAACCATAGCTTACCATTTTTCCTATCTCTATATACTTGTATGCCCAAGAATTGTTTTTTTTCTCCTTTATCCTTCGTCTGAAACAACTTGACCAACTAAGCCTTTAACTTGCTAGCCTCAACCATGCTTTGATTGCATCAAGCATATCACCAACATAACACCAAGATAATGAATATTTCATAAACACAATGATCATACTCACTTCTTAAGAAACTTTGGGTCACCATGAAGAGATCACACATCTTGTACCATTGCCTGGTTACCATAGTCCATACAATGACTCCCTAAGTTTGAAACAAATATCCCTTTGTGATCATGAACAACTTATGATTGTTCCATGTACATATCTCTTCTAATGATGACTTTGTGGGAAATAGGATCCCACAATCTACATCCCTTATCTCCATCACCATAACCAACAAATATGTGTTTCCTTGATCGAATATTTCCAACCCATCCAAGTGAGCCTTCACCTCTCACAACCATGCTAAATTTGAATGGAGTTTCCTAATCCCTTTAAAGGCTTCATTACATGCAATCCATGGGATCTTAAAAAAAAAACATAGGCTACCTAAAAAACATGTTCTCGAAAACCACAATTGTTGACCTATCATTCCCCCCTCCCCCCTTGTAGTTTCCCATAACCAAAACAGACCAAACCTCCCTCAAATTTAGGGTATCCAAGAATACCACATGCTCTCGCCCTATTACCTAGGTCGTCTAGACTTTACCTGTGACATTTAAAAAAACTAGGGTACGCATGCCTAACCAAGTCTTACAATCATATACCCATTTATAGATAAAAACTCCACCTCGAACCTTGCATTCAATACTTTCACCATTGCTACCACTGCCATCGATCTTTCACTCCCTGTCTGTCATGCTATGTTGTAATCCCGCATCTACCCATCACCTGGGTCAAACACTTTCTTGGATGTCTGGTCCATGCTTTCTAGTCGTTGGCCCATAGGTACCTCACCTACCCTAGGCTTATCGCCCCCTACAAGCTTGACATAGGCATGTCGCACTTTGTTTCCCACAAATTCATCCTTAATCGTGGCTTGAGCCTCCTAGCCACCACCCAGCACATCATGTGATGCACTTAGATATGACCGTCTCCAACACTTCATCTTTAGCCTCTGCCCCTCTTCCCTTCAAGGCAAGGGATACATGAATGTTGACGAACCCTGTCACACCTGTGACCAGAACAACTATCCCTTTCTCCAACTTCATGTGGCACAAACACCTCAAGTGTTTTTCCCAATAACATCCACCATAGTGCAAAGTGCGGAGTGTTATATTTTCTTTAAATTAATAGCAGTATATTTACGAGAGTATTTTTATCTTCATTTAACAATCAATAACAATATATTGAAAATATAAGAAGGATCTAGAAGCATATAGACAAGAACAAGAAGACACGAAGATTTATCCTAGGAAAACCCCAAACTCGGGGAAAAACGAGCCAACTTTTCTTAGAGAGAATATTTCTGATAATACAATACAACCATGAACAAGCTCTATTCACAAGAGAAAAAATAACATTGAAGAAACCCTAATAACAAGTACTTATCTATTTTTCAAACCAAGATGAGGATCATCCAACTCTAGTGCATCTCCAAGATAGGGGTGCATAAGAAGAGAGACCAGAAACTACAATTGCCACAAATCCACTTCCATGAAACCATTGCCTTATGCGCACTGTAGGAGGAGAGTTGTGAGTGTGTACAAATGAACTGAGCATGCCATGTATTTATACTAATCATGGCACCTGTCTGGGGCCGACTTCTTGTTTTGGGTCTTCAAATTACTTTATTATATTTTTCTGTGGGCCGACTTCTCTTCCTGGAAATTTTGTTTCCACTATATTATTTTCATGTGGGTCAACTTCTCTTTCGGGGTGTTCTTCAACTGTTCAATGGTCTTCCTTTTACTTCTTGTAATATTCTTCTTCTCTAAGAAAATTTGTTCAGGCGAGAATACCTCATGCTGCTACCAAAACATCAACACTCCCTCTTAGCTAGGGAGGTATTCTTCCATGATGTTCTCCTCTAGTAGTCCCAATCACACCCATCAATTTCACATGGCATGGGAAAGACTACCACCATAGTCTTGAGACTACGTTGCAAGTATCTAGTATTCCCAATCACACCCATCCACTTCACATGGCATGGAAAAGACTACCACCATAGTCATAATACTATGTTGCAAGTATATAGTAGTCCCAATCACACCCATCCACTTCACGTGGCATGGGAAAGACTACCACAATAGTCTCACAACTACGCTATGATGTGTCTCCTCTCCTAGTAGTCCCAATCACACCCATCCACTTCACATGGTATGGGAAATAATTATACTACCATAGCCCCAATCACACCTAGCCACTTCACATGGCTTAGGAAATGCTACACCATGGTCCCAATCACACCTAGCCACTTCAAATGGCTTAGGAAATGCTACACCATGGTCCCAATCACACCTAGCCACTTCACATGGCATAGGAAAGACCACACTACAAGTCCCAATCACACCTAGTCACTTCACATGGCATAGGAAAGACTTGTACCAGGATACTCATTACTCCCTTAGTCACTTCACATGACTAATCTGGGAAACCCTTGGCCAAAGGGAGAGTATATGCCCATTGTAGGAGAAACACCACAACTCCCTCTCAATGAGGATGCACATTTTCATCACGCCAAGCTTGTCTCTGAAGTACTCATACTTCACTCTAGATAGAGACTTGGTGAGAATGTATATTGTTTGTGCATCTATGGATATGTACTGGAGCTCCACTACTCCTTCCTACACCATGTCTCGGATGAAATGGTATTTGATCTATATATTCTTTGACTTGTCATGAAAGACTATATTCTCTAAAAGCTTCACACAACTTTGATTATCACAATATATCAAAGTTGGCTCCAACTATAGATCAAATAACATTGCAACTTTCAAAGCCACACTTCTTCATGGCTTGCAAAATTGGTTACTATATATTCTACCTCTCTTGTATTGAGTGCCACTGATGTCTATTTTCTTCTCAACCATGAGATCATACATGATCCCAAACTGAAGCAACATCCTGATGTGATTTTCTAGTCCACTGCACTTCCTACCCAGTCAGAGTCTGTATAACCTTGTATCTTTACTTCATTGTCCGATACATATCTGAATCCATATCCATCTGTACCATGCAGGTACCTCAACACATGCTTTGTTGCTGCCAAATGTACATGTCTAGGCTCAACCATGTACTGACTCGATTTGTTCACAGCAAAGCATATATCTGGCTTGGTGTTTTCCAGGTACATCAAGGATCCGACCAATTGTCAGTACATCGTGGGATCAACCAAATCTGAAGAAGAATCATGCAAGAGATTCAGATTTGTAACCATAGGTGTGGCCATGGACTTGCAGTCCATCATCCTGAATATCTACAGGATCTCAACTGTATACTTTCCTTGGCTAAGGAATATTTTATCTAGACTCTGCCACACTTCTAATCCCAAGAAATAGTGCATCAAACCAAGATCCTTCATTTCGAACTCTGAAGTGAGTTCCCTATTGCACCCATCTATGAGATTCTCATCCCTTGTAAGAAACAGGTCATCCACATATAGTACCAATATCAATGGGCAACCATCCTCAACCTTGTATTAAAGGTTAGGATCTGCATCACTTTTGGTAAACCCCAAGCTCATCAGATAACTGTCTATTTTCGCATACCATTCCATGGGTTCCTACTTAAGATCATACAAATCTTTCTTCAATTTATAAACATGGAACTCTTTCCCATGGATCACAAAAGCTTGTGGTTGCTCTATGTACACTTCTTCTTCAATTACACCATTCAAGAAAGCATTCATGACATCCATGTAGTGTAATTTCCATCCCATAATAGAAGCAATAGATCTAATAGAAGTGTACCTAGTTACTAGAGAAAATGTCTCATCATGATCTTCTCCCTCTTTCTAGGAGAATCCTCCATCCACATATCTAGATTTGTACTTCTCTATGATTCTATCTGTAGCATGCTTGATCTTGGAGATCCACTTGGAAGTCACCATTGATTTCCCTTCTGGACTCATAACCACTTCCCACACATCATTCTTCATGATGGACTGTTATTCTTCCATCATGGCATCCTTCCACACTTGTTTCTTTGAATCTTCCTCATAAGTGGAAGGTTCTGAATCGATGATCTTACTCATCAAGGCCACATAGCTGGAAAAATTGTGTAGTTTCTTGCTCTCTCTGAAATATCCACTGGAAGTTGCATGTCCTTCAACTTCTTGCAAAGTGTCTTGAAGCCATGTTGGTATCTTCTTGGTAACTGTAACTTCATTGGGTGTATCTACAATTATCTCTAGATCTATTTTCTCATTTTGATCTTCTGGAATATGTTCTTCTGAAGTAGATTCAATCATTACTACATCCCTTGGAGCCTCTTTCTCCTCTCTCTCCTCATCCATGTGAGACTCTCTAGATTTCCTGAAGGTTGCTTCTTCATCAAAGGTGACATCCCTGCTAATCTCAATATGTCTCTTTCTAGGGATGTATATTCTATAAGCCTGCGAAGTCTCATTGTATCCAACGAAGGTGCCCTTCTTTCTTGAAGGATCTAGCTTTGTTCTCTTTTCCTTGGGAACATGTATGTACATTGGGTAGCCAAATATCCTCAAGTGGTTGACTTCTAGTGAATACTTCTTCTGGTGTTTTTTTCCCAAACTTTTTATGAGGACTTATGTTCTGGAAATATATTGGATGCTTCTGCCCATAGATGCATGGGTAAGTTTTGGTTATGGATCATCGCTTTTAGTTGCTTCTACAATTGATATGTTCTTTCTCTTCACAACCCCATTTTACTGGGGGTTGTAGGGAGTTGTTATCTCCCTATTGAACTTGAGTCCCTCTGAGTCCGTACAATCTCTGAATCCATCTTCTCTTTCCTTCACCTGCTAACTTCCTCTGAAGTCTGATATCCAATGAACTGTACTGGGAGGTTGTTCCTCCTTACTGGATCATGAGGATTGACTCCCTGTGAACTCTAGCTCCCTTTTAGCTAGTACTTGTTGGGGTCATCTTCCTCACCACTGGTGGAGCCACCTGCTCCTCCTCATAACTGTGACTCTATGTAACTCGAGAAACTATGATTATCGCGACGAACTACATGTCTCACTGCATCCTGCAAAGTATCATGAAGCCATGTTGGCCTCTCCTGGTCACTTCCACGTCTATGGATAGATTCACTGGCCCTTCTGGCTCTACTGGCTCTTCCTGATGTTTTGAAGAGTGAACAACTGAACTGTACGGTCATTCTACAGAGCCTTCTGCTCCTCACTATCAATCTTTGTGTGGAACACTTTGTATCCCACAAAAAAATCCTTCTTTCCAGAAGGTTATAACTTTGTCCTTTTCGCCTTCGATATATGGATGTATATTTTCATGTATACAAATCCAATTATGGATAGTCTGCTCCATGTATCAAACTAGAGACCATCTAATATATTTCCTCCTGCAATCATCATTATATCTACCTTTAAAAGCTATCACCTGTAATCTTCCCGGGACAAGAGCCAAAGCAAAAATACAAGAGAAACAAACAAGAACAACACTTTTCTAGTGTTGTGACTGATTATTCATCCATGGTAACCTACCCGGAACAAAACAAGAACATCTCCTAGAGGAGATTAATTTCATCTTGCAAACAGTGCACCATTAGTACTAAACAGTGAGCATTTTCATAATTATCATAACAATAGTACTTGGCAATAATAGGCCTCTAAAGTTTGTTGTCATGGCTACAACATTTTCTTGAGATGCAACAAATATTTAACCTGATACAAAGAAAATCATGATACATCAATCAAACCTGGAACCTGGAGTCTTAACTGCTACTGTCCCATTTGATTTCAAGTTGTCATATATTGTAGGAGACATCACCATTGCTGCCTCGAACTCTTGGGCTTCCTCTGAGTGTACTAGATCTAAGATCCTTTTGGATCTACTATCACTACTTGGACAAATGTCTTTTTTCCTGCAAACACCCTCATGATATAACTTATATACAAGTGCATACCTATGAAATTTGCAACTGGAACTGACAACTGCAACTGCAACTGGCGAATGGCGACTGGAATTGCAACTTCAAGTGGCAACTACAACTGTAAAACTTCAGCTTTCACCACGTTGTAATCTGATACCACCAGGAGGCACGCTAGGCTAGGGAGAGATGATCTATGGAAAAAATAATCCCAGTGTCCTCCAATAAATTTCTCAACGAACTTAACAAGTTCAGACCTATGCAGCGGAAAATCACAACAATGTACGATCTTCCTTCCAGTGATTAGATTGTTCTGAAGGTAACCTGCTCTGATTCCATGTTAGATTTTCTTTAAATTAGTAGCAGTAGATTTACCAGAGTGTTTTGATCTTTATTTAACATTCAATAACCATATATTGAAAAATATAAGAAGGATCTAGAAGCAGATAGACAAGCATAATAAGACACAAATATTTATTCTGGGAAAACCCCAAACTCGAGGAAAAACCCAACCAACTTTTCTTAGAGAGAATATTTCTGATAATACAATACAACCATGAACAAGCTCTATTCACAAGAGCAAAACTAGCAATGAAGAACCCATGATAAAAAGTACTTATCTCTTTGTCAAACCAAGAGAAGGATCCTCCAACCCTAGCGCATCTCCAAGATAAGGGCGCATAAGAAGAGAGACCAGAAAATCCAACTGCCATAAAACCGCTGCCACGAAACCACTGCCTTATGCGCACTATATGAGGAGAGTCATGAGTGTGTACAAATGAACTAAACTTGTCATGCATTTATACTAATCATGGCGCCTGTCTGGGGTCAAATTCTTGTTTTGGGTCTTCAAATTACTTTATTGTTTTTTTTGTTGGCCGACTTCTCTTCCTGGAAATTCTATTTCCACTTTATTATTTTCATGTGGTTCGACTTCTCTTCCGAGGTGTTCTTCAATTGTTCAATGGTCTTCCTTTGACTTCTTCTAATATTCTTCTTCTCTAAGAAAAGTTTTCCATGAGGGAATACCTCCAACTACTACCAAAACATCAACACGGAGAAGCCTTCTCATCTCTATAGGGGAAGAAGATATCATGAAGAAAAAAAATCACGATCAATCCCACAACAACAATTGTCCAGCAGAACAATTTCACCACAAAACTCTCCCATCGAGTGTTTCCTTGACCAAAATATATATTGCTTCTCTCCAATGGGGTTTGAATGTGAACTGAAAGAAGACATTCTAAAAAAATCCCAAGTCGAAAACTAATCACAATAAATCCCTTGCTTAATCAAGTAATTATTTCTTCAAATAGGAGTCCTCCAACCTCATGTGGGTCTTCTCACCCAACAACCAACGATCAAACTCTCTGCATGTTGTTCCTTCTAGGAAGACGACCACTTTTCCCTCGCCATGACTCTTTCACAAAACTAGGCCCGAGGATGAAAGGCCAAGGACTCCAGCTCAAGCAAGGTCATCTTGAGCTGTCGGTAGTCCTATGGATCACAATGGCTCAACGCCATTGAGCCCCATCACCTATCTACATTGTACCGGATGGTGATCCCTGCACGATTTTACTCTTTAGCAAACTAATGTATGTAGTACACTATGATCATCACACTTCATGAGCGCACACAACACAAGGCCCCTCTATCACTCACCTATCTATCTCATCTTCCACGGATCTCATACCACTCTCGTTGGAGAGTCTAGGTTTGCCTAAGCTTTGCCTAAACAGTCACACACAACAAACACATGAAATGGGGGCAATGACATACATTATTGTTTTGTGGAGAAATGAATGCAATTCTCAAGAAGCTCCTCACGGGATTCTACATTTAAATAGTACATTCTCAAGCATTTTGAGGCATACAGAAATCCAAACGCTTGAGAAACCTCCAAATGAATGTAACGACAAGGATATGTGTTGTCACAACCCAACAAAAGAAAGTGTTATTGCATCATATAAGCCACGTGAGATGCATTCTACCTCTACAGAAAAGGAGGTGCATTTTTCTCTCCAAGGGGTAGGTGCCCTATTGTAAATATATATACACAAGTGGATAATGGTGAGAACACGTTGTAGATGATTCATCTAGTTCCTTTGTAACATTAGTGTTTAAGGGACGATTCATTGGTTCATGTGTAATGTTAATGTTTAAGGGTGAGTGACTATGAGTGTGCATTATTTAATTAATATCATTGGAGATGTTGAAATCATTTCATCAGAGATATGTAACCTTTCTAGACTTAACGAATTAATTTTAATATTATGATAAAAAATGTTATATTAATGTTATATTAAATATAAAAATAAAATTCCAAAGGGGTTGGATCCAATGGTGGAAAGTGAGTAGTTTTTCACCATTGGGCAAGGTTCAATTCCAACGAGGGTCACTTAACCTGGAGCCATGGGGGCACCTTGAGGTAGTGGTCGAATGTGTGGTTGCACCCAAAGATATCATATTAAATGATATAGTGACCCAAGCACACATAAGTGGATCAAAGCCCACCCCC
>JASDQU010713343.1:48440-59299 GCA_032191745.1 Picea mariana
ATAATTTCAAAAAAAATTATTTGAATAGTGTTATATTTCCCACTGCACAAAAGATCACATTCATATACATATTCACCTAATTACTACTCTAATGATAATATACAGATAATTATGTAAACTCTTTGCATAAATCTATGGAGAATTAACAGTGGGGATACATGTCTCCTATGTGGCCAACGTTCGCATCCCTGATTTATGAATATGAAAATGAATATGAAGTACCTTACAAATCTATGAGAAATATGTTTGATTTGAATACTTTATCAACCTATAATAAATGAGTGGTGTTTCAAGCATGGTCAAATTGGGTATAAAGATATCTTGTAAAATACATTCATCTTTAAAAAGGGATTGTCACAGACTTTTGCTATCTATATCCTTGATTCATTTATTAACCAGGTTCACATTTATAATGAAAAATAATTAATATAATTAATTAATGAATATTAAATTAATATAATAAAGTAGGATAGATTATTTACTATCTTTTTTTTTTTATGAAAGAAGCACCAGAATGTTTCCCACTAAGTACTTCTCCACATTTCGTGGATGATAACACAAGGTAAATCGTCGACATGATTATGGAGTTTCGTTTTGGGGAATCAAGAAAGTAAGCATGAAAAACTCATGAGTCTTTTTCTGGAGAATCAAGAGAGTAAGCATGAAAAACTCATGTCTGACTTTTGACCAATTAAGCTTGGGCTAGATTATTTACCATCTATTATCTATTATTGATTCATTTGTTTACCTATGTTTACATTTACAATGAAAATTAATTAATATTTAATTAATATAATTAATATTAGATTAATATAATTAAGTAGGATATATTATGATTGTTTTGTGATGAATATTTTTATGGTGTAAAACATGATTAATAGGGTATACTAAGTAATTTTAAAATATATAATGTTGAAATAAACATAACATTGTAGATAAATTTATTGTTTTCACAGCAATAAATTTATGAGATGTAACTTTTGATGAAAGTCATAATGCAACATAACCAATTCATGTGAACCATGGTTACCAATGATCAAACATAATCAATCGTGATCAAATCATTGTCAACCATAGCACAACATGGTGAGCAACTATCAATCATGTTAAACATGGTTGACCATACTCAACCATGGTGAAGCATGGTCAAATGTAGCCAACCATCTTTAACATTGGTCAAACATGATCTATCATAGTCAACCAAAGTTAACTATTATCAAATACGGTGAACCAAAATCAATTGTATTCAACCATTGTTAACCATAATGAAGCCTCATCAACCATAGTCTCCCATAGTCACCCATGTTCAACTATAGTTGACCATAATCAAATATTGTCTACCATAGCCAATGATAATCACATGTACTGGCCATGGTTAACAATGGTCAAACATAATCAACCATGGTTAGACCATTGTTAACTATAATCAATAATAATAATAACAATGGTCAAACATAATCAACCATGGTTAGACCATGGTTATAATAATACTTTATAATTTATTGTATTGATGCCTCGTCGAGAGAATTTGGATCTTCAATAGTGTTTTGTCCTATCTAATACTAGTCTCTCCTATAAGAAATGTTTCATTCACAAAGTGAAGATGACTGATAGAATCGAGATTGAAATAAACGTGAATACCTTTAGTCTATAATGATTTACTTGCCTTAATCAAAGCTCTACATATGACCTTGGCCATAATTATGAAGAAATACACCCTTATTGGATTGTGGGTTTATTTCAAAGAGTTAGAAATTTGTTGAGTAACCCCTAAAGATGGGTAAAAAATAGAGTATTGTTTAAACGTTTTTGGTTTTGGTTTTTTAGCTGGAATTTAGAGATATAAATCTAATCGAAATAGCAATTTTATGTTGTTTCTTGTCTCCTTTGATTGTATCAGCCAATAAGATCAGTCAGGGAGCCAAGCCAAGTAGCGAAGTAGAGAGTGGCCAAGTAGAGTAATCAAGCTAATTGATTTCGGTTAAGGCACCGGCTTAACCGAAACTTTCCATAGTTACATAGATAGACTGTTAAGAAAGAGCTTCCCCTTATTCATTCTGGTTCGTTCTATAGAATAGAAATAGAATAGCAATATTGAAATTTATAATCCGATATATACATATATAAAGTCAGATCTTATCTCCCAGTCCTTCTCACCATCCTTCTCACCATCAACCCATATGAATCAATGGCAGGAAGGTGAAGCCGGTACCTCCATTCGTGCTATATAGGTCTTGCTACGGTACCACCATCATCGGTTCAGTAACCCGGATTATATCATCCCACCTATCGTAGTAAGTCCATTGATATCTCTTATTCCTTACCAGTCATCGAGCTATCATGTTCTTCTACTCAGAAGTGGTATCTATATCTCATTCATTTCAAATACTCTATTGCCTAATTATGGTTATGATTATACTATGATATCCATGGAATTACTTATACACATTTTTGAATGTATAAATGGATTCAGCATGCTGAAAAACCTCTCGGACACTCAAATTATACAGTCTTAATTACTCAAATCTGTAGATAAACATCTCGAACACTCAAATTATACTGTCTTAACTACTCAAATGTGTTGATTCAATAATTTCTGACCGAATTTTAAGTAAAATTAAATAGATAATATGATCGAAAAAATACCAAAACCTAAAACATTTAAACTACGGAAAAAATATAATTTCATAGAAATACATTTAATAACTTAACAAATCAAAAACCCAAATTTCAATAAAATATACCCTTAGAAGTTCTATTGGGATTGGGATTTACAGTTGAATCCAAATTTCAATAATAATATACCCATTGACTTTATCATAAAATTTAGCTAAATCAAGTTTGAAAAACATGCTACCTTTATTATTCTTGAGTTGGATATATTCTTGAATTAAGATCATATTGTCGAAAAATTGTCTACCTATCATGAAACACCTTTATGAAAGGTGATAATTTTGGACCTAATTTTATATTTTGGTATTACTAAAAGAAATTCAGATTTATAGGTGAAAAGTAAGAGGTATTGCATTTTGTGGGGATGAGTGTAATAAGTTAGAATTTAAGGTTTTAAAGTCTTGGGGAGGTTTTTTATTCTTCCAAAGTTCTAAGAAGATGTTGTTGGTTTTTTATTCTTCCATAGTTCTAAGAAGATGTTGTTTTATTGTATGTTTTGTTTTGTGGTAAAAGATATCAAGGAATTTGTTTGTATTAGATAATTTATTAATTTATAAAGAAAATGACATCTTATTAAAAGATTTACAATAATGGATATATTATTGTATTAAAAAATGTGTGGTTGAACTATATAGTTGTGTAATATAAAATTTGAAAAGAAGGTTGCAGTGATATGTTTAAGAAATTAATTATCTAAGTTATAAAAAGATTTATATTGTCATTTCTAAATATACTTATTATATGATGGTAAATGTATTGTCTTACAAACTACAATAGCAAAAATTTTCTAAATATACTTATTATATGATGATAAGTGTATTGTCTTACAAACTCCAGTAGCAAAAATATTGAACAATAAAACATTTAAAATAAAAAAAATACTAATAATTGGGTCCATACTACATTTCCTCTTTGCAAGACATTTTATGAGCTATATCATCCTCCACCTGTAGCATTTCCTTCTTTCCAATAGTTGCAAGGATATGGACACCTTTTTTTAAAAAAGTTCTAGTGTCAAAGGGCGTTGAAGTGTCTAGTTTCCAACTGAGGTCATGGAATGACTACCTTGCAAAGAAAACCCATAGAACTAGCACCCACTAACTCATAGACTAATGTTTCTTCATAAGAACCATGAAGGGTGAATATCTCTTCAACCTGCTTCTGAAGAGTTAGTATCTACAAACTAAGCTCTAATTTCTTCCCTTTATAAATACTCATGAAACCATCTACTTCCATTTCCCATTCACGAAGCTCTACCATTATTCTTTTTGTATCAGTTACATAGTTGTCATTGACCTTATTTTCCTTCAAGATGCACTGGGAAAACTCATCATTCCAACAATTCCACCTAATAGTCCAATTCAATATGTTGCATTGTGCCTTTATTGTTTCTTTTTCACACCACTTGAGGTTGCATTGTAGCACTTCCTTCTCACACATAACACAACAACCCTCACACCAATTATAATGTTTCATTTTAATAGAGGAGCCAAAGAAATAGAACCACACACCTTCACTAATACACACAAAGGGTTGCTCAATATAAAGGGAACAGACCACCCATTCACAAGACCTTACAATGCTAGAATAAGATATATTAGCACACCAACTTCCCATAAATCAACGTCCAAACCTAACGCCTAAAATATCCAAGAACAAATTGCAAAATTCAAAGACAACAAAGGAGTGAAAATGACCAAATTTACATACTCCACCATAAACACTAGAGGCGTGTCGAACCAACTTCTATGAGACCAAAAGCAACATCTGGTTCCCTATCATAGCTATAACAACTCCAATACTAACCATTCACAATGAGACTAAAAGTGTCGAGAGATACCATGATATCCCTCGATTCCCAAGGATCCATGGGCATTAACCCACATTCAATTCACATGTTCACCATCGTATGCCATATGGATGTTGGAGCTTGTGAATGATGGTATGGATCGATGGAGTTATGCAATAATATGCTCCCATCCCATTGCAGATACATGTCACACCAAGTTTTGTATGGAAACAATTCACGAGATTAGCATAATAACTATGGGAGGGGGTATGCAGAGGCCTACACATTTATCGTTTGAATATCTTCCTCCAAATTCAATCCTCGATTGGCTTGGGTATCTGCCAAAACATTTTGTCCATGCATAACTAGATTATACTCAAGTTATTCAAAACCCTACGCTTTTTGAAGAATCCTTTAAACTAAATAATAGAGGTGCAATCTCTTTGGAAGGCTATGGTGATAAAGAGATGATAAGAATTGTGTAATCTTCCACTATCATGACTCTTCATATGTCCATCTTAGGAAATAATGAAATACCTTGGAATAAATACAATGCTTTCACCTCATTATTATAAGTAACACCAATGCCCCATGCAAACTCAATAACATTATTTTCTTTGGGGTGAAAAATAACCCCCCACCGCAAGCCATGCATTGCCACTCGTACACTACCCTATAATTATTATTCACTTATTAATGGTAATAACTTTGCATTCATATTTTCATTTGTAATTTTTGAATGTTATATAAAGATGTTGCTTGGTTGGAAAAAAATGAGTACCAAACTCAAAACAAACACTTGAAAAATGATTAACTTCCTTGAAAATTTAGGTTTTTCCTTCAAGTACAAAGTTGTCCAATTTAATTGTGCTTGAGATTTTTTTTAAGCTAAAAACACATTGTTATTCTTTTATATTATATATAAAAAGATGGTTTACAGTGTTTCCTGGAGAGGACTTGCTTGAAAGGAAACCAAATCCCCATCCAGTTGAATATTATCATTAGTTATCAAACATTTCATTGTAATGACCCCCTCTTATGACAGCATGCGACACATAACTAGTGCAATATGTAATTTTTTATTTTTTAAGGCTCAAGGATCTACTTAACCTCAAGGTGCGCGATCAAATCAATCAGCGAATCCACAATAACCAACGTCATTTTCAAGGTACGCACCCGATCCATTAGCCAGATTAACATATTTCACTTAACAATCAAGCGCTCCATTAATCTAAACAAGGAACCCATACAGTGACATTGTGACAAGCACGTTAGTAATCTAAGGCATGACATTAGGATTCAACTGCGTCCATAACGCAGGCAGTCTAAACACTTAAACATCAACATAACCAAGGCGTGCAAATGACCGGTACTGAAGTCGACCATAAGCAAAATTATTCGGAGGCATGCGCGTGATATAATATTCAATTAACACATATCAACTTCGTTACCCTACACGCAAATAAATCTAGGCGCTTAGGAAATCACACAATAGCATGGTTACAAGGCACACGGGTAAAATCCAAATCGTAACAGTACGCGTCATCAAGTCCCATGAGCTACACATCCTACTAATAATAAACAATCAAGCAACAAGGGTGCCTAAAGGCGCTAGGTAAGCTAGTCACACTATCCTCAAATCAATCATTATCCCAAGTGCAAATGATTCTCAGCTAAAACCTTGAGGCGCCAGGTAACGACTGAGCTAAAACGTCATTAATGCTCAACAAGATGCAAAAGCATTCAAAATCCAACATAAGTAACATAAATTTTGTGGCGCTAGTAGCAATAACCCGCAACCATTCATACCTAACATAAATTCAGATGTGCAAGAAGTCTCAATCCTCGACTAACCTTCCAGACATAAAAACCATTGTGCACAATGTCTGAGATCTAAGCCATTTTCATTTTCATAAATACAAAGGCGCGTGACATCTAAAATCTATAAGTATCCTTGTGATATACCATCCACTCTGCAAGGGATCTCCATCATAAGTCAAGAACAAAATCATTGTTAATTCAAAGATGCTTACACCTTTCCCAATCAAGGGTCTCCCTTAATCATAACCCATACCTCATTAAAACAAGAACACATGCATAGTCATAATCAAGAGTCTCTATTACATTCCAGAATTACTTATGTTATTATAAGTGTTATCACTCCAAGAAACTCTTTGAGGTTGTAAGACAAAGATGCTTGGTAACTTAAAGTAAAATTGTTTTTGTGTTTTTTGTATGTGCGGATAAATGGTATAACTCAACTATAGTGTGGCATTCAGATAGTCAAAATAGATAATCAAATGAACCAGTGCTCTCAAGGATCAATAATCAGATAGTAGCTTTAAAGTGGGTGAAGAAATCAATGCTTATAAACCAGATACACAATGTAGGTTTTAATAAACAATGTAAGAAACTATTAATCAAGTTATGAATTGACTAATGAGATGACAGACATATTGCAGTTAAAACAACTTGAATAAGAGTACAGAAGGAAAGGTGAAATCTGACATCAATAGAGAGAGAAAATTGTGATTTGTATTATCATATGAAAAGGTTGTTTACAATATAGTGTAGTCCATGTATCCAAAATCGAACCCCCTTTGCCTCTTAAATCTATGAGCTCAAATAATCTTTACAAATTATTTTCAAGATCCTCAAAAGATGGATCTGATATCCTCTTTTCTTATCTCAAATTCGAAATTGTGAGGTGGCTGGAAAAGATAGAAATTTCTGGAAAAATGTTGCTCCAAGATTCACCTATATCCTCCAAATAAAAATATATCTTAGGAAACTGAGAGAGGTTATTGAAGAGAAGTATTTTCTTATGAAAAACCCCTTTCAGTTTCTAAAAATAGTATTCCAACTCATCATAATCTGTCCTTAAAGACAGTGACTAAAACAGGAAAAATAGAGTATTTAATTTATGGAAACATGGTGCTCAAATATTGACTTATATTTCACAAATCCCAATAGATCTTGAAAAATTGAGAGAGGTTATTGAATATCCTCCCGTTCTTATGAAAAACCTCCTTTTTTTTCAAAAAATAATCTTCTAGATGATCAGAATCTGTCTCCCAAGAAGGTGACTAAAACAGGAAAATCCAGATTTCTAAATCTAGTCATATTCCTACATTTTAGGATTTGATCTCTAGAATATTTCTATTGATCAAATAAAGTGCCACCTGCACTCATAGATGAGATTTGATAATATATATGATTATTCATCATCATCTTCTCCTTAATAAACTCAACCAAGTCGAATTTGACCTTTTGACCAAAATAATACATTTTGGAAAATTTCTGAAAATGATGCCTCATCTTGTGGGGAACTTTTGACTGCCTTCCCGAGCTCTAAATGAAGATCTGAAAGTACCATTGGAAATCTTAGGATGTCTAGTTGTCAATCAACTATTTGAGCATGTAAAATGGACTCTCCACAGCTCAGAAAATTGATTTTTCCCAAGGCAGTTTATCAGCTGAAAAACCTGCACTTTCACTGGCTCACTACACTGTGAAAACAATCATTTAGCCGGTGAAAAGGGAGACTTCCACCGGCTTACTACAATGTGAAAAATTCATTTAGCCGATGAAAGATAAAATTTTCTTTTTGGTATATTTTGAGATGCCACATCATTTTTTCATTGGAAAATAAGATTTAAAGCCAATCTTATATACTTTAAAACTTAAAGATTTATAAATAAATCTTTACCTTATTATCATTTTATGATATGATATCAAAATAAATGCAAGGCATTTTTTATCGCTAACATTTGGCGCCAACTGGGATGGAGACCTCCCTGCGAGGTTTCCAAGAACCTGGTAGACCTTGTGCCTTTAGTATTGGGCATGGAGTCATTTAGCCTTTACAATTTATCATCTTAAAACTTGTAGCAAACCTATAACCTGCCTATAACCTGCTTGTAACCTGCTTGTTTATTCATTAAATCAATCAACTGAAAATAATCAATTTGTTCATTTCCCTCAGAGATCTCAATGTTAAATACAGACTGCTTAATCTCTGTCTGAGAAGAAAGCATGATGAATTGTTGATCTGGGCTTTTCAACTCATCACCTTCCTCTCCGTATCTGCTGCAATCTTCCTATGTCTGCAAATCAGAAAAATGAGGGTTGCACTTTCACCAGCTCACTTGTTTTCGGAAATTCCATTTAGCCGTTGAAACCTTGAACTTTCACAAGCTAACTTCATCTTCAAAACAAAAGTTAGTCGTTGAAAATATTTTCTTTGATTTTTGGAAATACCTTTTGACAATCGATTTATTATAGGAATAAACAAGTTATCTCCTACACTTTGACATTTAAATTTCTAAAAAAAATGTATGGAACTCTATTTATGACCATGCCATCACCAAAAAATGAAACAAACTGACTAGTTCATTTTTGGAGATAACATCTGACTTTTTCACCTAATCCTCTGCTAAACTGAAAACTGTCTGTAGTTTGTTGTAGCCTGCCTGCTTATTTCAAAAATCAACAACTGAACATGATCTAGTTGTTCGTATGAGGAGCTTATTCTCACACCTACTCCTACTTCTAACCAGTAAAACATGTTCATTATGTGACATCATGCTTCCAATGAAGCCATGATAACATCGAACTATTTATAAAATCTCTTTGCATGCAGATAAATTTCAGAGAACACTTCATGTGGTGCAACAAAATCTCAACTTGCAGAGCATACTTACAATCATCATTTGCCTTGATTCCAAAGATTACACAACTTAGTATTTTTGAAGAACATAACTCCATATAAATGGCTACCGGATCATAGAAAAAAGTTAACTCTGCTTGCTGCTCAAGCTTTTCTTCTCCTTCTGATATATGGATCTGTTTATAAACAGGTTTCTACAATTTTGAAAATAGCAGTGAGTTGATTTGACTACTAATCCCTTCTTGTTTGATATCTTCTTCATAAATGATATTAGTCTTTTGTTCATGAGATGTTGCAAATAGAAGAGAAGATATTAAATCTTTAGACAGATTAAACTCATCATATTTAGGGTCTTCTGCAAACATAGAATGATTGATTTCAACATGATGTCGTTCCTTGATGGGAAAAGAAAAAGACTGATCAAAATCATATTCGTAGCTATCATATACGGGCTGGCTGCTCAAGTCAACATGACTTGTTGTAGAAATTTGTTCTTCTTCATCTTCATATCCTTGTGATTTGAATTTACCAGTATGATAAACTAGCATACTGCAGCTTATAATTTCTAAGAGATAAGGAGTAATATGTTTTTGATCTTTTATTTCGTTGTTTTCCTCATCATCAGCAACTTTTATATCAAAATCTGAAACAAAGGGTTCAAAAGGAAGATAGTGCTCTTGATATTCCTTATGAAGATAGGATGATTTCTGAAAATTATGTTCTTCATGATCACTACAACTTCCTTCCTTTTGCAAATCCGAAAACTGAAGACTGTCTTCATTGATTTCTATTTTCTTTTGACCTAAAGACAATTGATCATCTCTGTGCTGAACAGTAGAACTAAATGAAATTTCAGACATAACCAAATCTCCAGAAACTTCAATATCTTCCTACATATTATATTTTTCAAATATGGAAATATCAGGAAACAATTCTAATGACATAGATGAAAATTTTGGCATAGAATTGTCAGCAATAGGATTCTGAAATAGATTTGGAAAAATATCATCCCGTTTCTCATCATAACTGCAACTTTCCTTGATACACAAATCTGAAAGTTGTGAACAACCCTTACTGATTTTAATGGACATATGACCAATAGAAAGCTACTTCTCATGATTTTTAACTAAAGAAATTAATTCTTCAGATTTATGAAAATCAAAAATATTGTTAATAGGAGAATGTTCATCTCTTTTATTATCCATTTTTAGTTTGTCTTGATGGGAAAGCACATCATGAAGATCATTGGGAAACTGATGCATAATATGAAGGAGGGATTCTTCTCTATTTGCATCTTCAACCTTATTATTTAATTCACATTTTTCACAGCAATTACCAGATAAAAACTGATCTGAAAATAATCGTTTGCAATGCTCAATGAAAACTCTGTGAAAGTCTTTCAAAGATGAAATACTAGAAGGAGGTAAAGAGAAATACCATTGATGAACATCACCATATAATGAATGCATAAACATCTTCATACGAACATCTTCATGCTGGAGATCTAGTAAATCCATGCACTCATGAAACTTTTTGAGGTGTTCTACAGGATTATCTTCTTTCTCCTCTTTGAAGACAAGTAGAAAATCTCCCCATTCTAACATATGAGGTACTAGATGTGGGAAACCAGAAACTGAAGAGAAGTCTATAGGTGCAAACCTCCGAGCCAAAAGAGCAGCAAATGCTTTTGACATCTGAATACTGTGGAGACACCACTAAATCCGTCTT
>JASDQU010713344.1:0-22515 GCA_032191745.1 Picea mariana
GATATTTTCACAGAGCATGAAAGGGAAGGTCGCGAGTGTCGTGAAGCCTGCGCAAGGAGCCGAGGGGACCAATGTTTAACACATAATGAGGCCAATAAGGTTTCAAAGAGTCACCCGGCTCTAGAATCGAACATCCTGACTGGGAGGTCATTCATCCCTTAGGAGAGAAGGGGGTTTGCATCACTATCACTCAATAACATTTAATTTTAATGGATAATATTTATGAACACTATGTCGGACTTCTGTTTTCTTAAAATATTCATATGTAATTATATATGTATCCCGAACTAGATTCATTGTAGCATTAGTTGAAGTTGCACCATCTGCAAATTTTTCATGTATTTATTTTTGAAATAAATCTAGACTTCGATAAAGATTAGTGGAATCAACCTCATTCATTAATAACCTAAATTTTCTTACACAATATTTACGCAAAATAGAATTTAACTCATCAAGGATAATTTATCTCAATGGTAAAATCCTAAGAATACATTAACAACATTGTAGTAAATACGTAACCTATTTACATATTGAAATATGTTATGATCTATAGTTTATATTTACAGCCATATAAATTTATTATTAATTACAAGTGATTTCAAGAATCCAGCTTCTCTTTTAGAGTAATTTGTACACTTTACGCACTACCACATGATGAAGGTATTTTTGCTTAAATCATTGAAGGATTATATTAAGTCCATGCATCCATATAATCCTAGAGTTATTTTCTTCTTCAATGGATTTAAGAGAGAGAGAGAGAGAGAGAGAGAGAGAAGGTCGTTATTTTAACAGTGTGACTTTAATGACCTTTACACTCACGCAATCAGAGACCTTAATTAATACAACACTTAATACTTCTATGTTTCAATGTTTCAGAAATATATCGCAGACATTTTGATTTTGGAAAGGATCACCCTTTCGTTAGACGAGATATTATCTAGGTAACAAAATTTATCCTAATATAACCGTTGGAATAATGATTCCATATAATAATTAAACAACCATAAAGAATAACTCACCACCGAGGTTATCATTCAGGTCGATCCTTGATTTAGTTGACTATCACTTAACTACAAAAAATTTGGGAACGCATCCCAAAACTACCAATTGATTAGTAATGCAAAGGTTAAGCATATGGCTACTACTAGTTTAATAATAATTAACTATATCTCACTAAATACAGTCGTTGAGTTTCTAACAGTCGATGGTCAAAATTTCAGAGAAAAAAAATTGCAATCTTAAAACGAATCCTACTTAGAACTCAATCATCTCCACCAGGGAATCCTTAGGATAGAGTTCAAAATTATTTTAATTAACACATTCTTCCATCTCACCAGATTGTAAAAAGTAGAACGATGATCATTCTCTTGATTATACAACATTAAGTATGAGTTCTACAATGAACAATTGTAAACAAAAACTTGTATTTAATTACATACAACTTGAACTATGTTATTCGTTGAACACATAACAATGGTAAGAAGTGAAATGAAAGTATGAGGTGCAACAAGGATGAAAGAGATTGAAGTTAGATCGTAAAAAAATTCACTTCATCAACACTTATTCGAATATCAGTTGTTTATCCTTTTAACCAACGAAAAAATATCTGACAAGGTTTAATAGATCTAGCATGTATACACAATATACAAAGTAATAAGTATCTTTTGATAAGAATTTAAATATGCACCATATCAACTGAATTCGTCACAACCAATTTGCGGAAGCTGTAAATTCACGATATCCTTCTTAAATCTTACCTCGATTATGAATAATTACAATTTATAACCATTTCCTAAATAATTTTTTATATATACACAGAAAGAATCAACATAATAAAGGTAATTTAAATGGTTTATATAATTAAAAATCTGAGGAAACATTACTCACTATAACACTTTTATGGGGAGGATATGAAATTTGTTCAATCATTTTTCCAGTTATAAAAACTAAAAATATTAGAAAATAAATATAAAAATCATGATATTACCTAGTAGCCATAAACCTTGTACATGTTCATAAATATAGATTCCATTGTTATCAATTATTAGAAATTAGAAGTTTACGACAATTCTCTACTAAAAATTTAAACAATTGATAAAATACCGTATCCAAGGGATTGATGATATATATAAGTTGATCTTCAATTTTTCATTGTGCTCCTTCCTCTTGCTTTCACTTACCAATCGCAAGACTTCACCGATACCTCCCAACCAATGCCAGGGGTACTCTTCTTTCCCCTTATCCCCCCAAGCCACAAAGGGGCCACACACAGTAAAACTAGAAACACAATAGCACAAACTTTTCCTCGCAAGGAAGAACTTCCACTCTTTACACAAGTTTTCCAACCAAACTCTTCACAAGTAAACTAGTCAAGAAATATTTTGACAGCATAATAGTACTTTAAAAATGAGATCCTTCTCTCTTCCTCTCCATTTCATTTATAAGAAAAATAGCAATGACACTTGTCCTCTCATGAACAAATAAATAATTTTTAGTAATCTAATCAAGGATTTTTCATCCACACCACTTGTCACACTCTCCCAAAGTTGCACATGCAAAATCTCTTTTATTTTGATTAATTAGGCATTTTCCCTCACATTCCCCTTTTTTTTTTTTAATCTTAGTTGTCCCTTAGTTCCCCAATACTTCATTTATTTTGTGTCCCCTAGCTAGATTTTAGTTTGAGTTGGATTAAGAGTCTTATTTTAGTTAGGATTAGTGGTTGATTGAATCAAAATGCTATTCTATGTGGACGACCTATTCCCTCATGTTTTATTTTATTTTTAATAAAAAAATATTTTTGTTATTTTCATGCACACATGTGCATATACCCAATTCATTCTTATTTATTATTTTATTTAGTTTACTAGTATAATTCCGTTTTTCCCTTTTGATGTTTTAATTTAGTCAAACCTATTATACTTAGACTCTTTGTTCTTTTCTTGTTTATAATTTAATGATAAAATGTATGATCTTTTCTAAAACTCTAAGTATTTTTATTTTACTTTCTAGGCCTTCTAGATTTTATTGACTCACTATTTGATTATGCAACATGCCCTTCAAGATACACTTTCGTTCTCCAAAGGTGCCACTCGCCTTTGACTGGTTTGAAAGTTTGTCTGACACTTGGAGTCAACACTCCACTTGGTCGAGCTTGTGAGAGAATAATGGATTTTCTAATAAATAAGGATTATGCCTTATTGTGCAGCCCTTAGAATGTTTTGTTTGTCTAAGTCTACCCTCACAGCATCGTGGACCTCTCGGAATGAGGTAATCTTCAACCTTCATTCATATCGTGGTGGGAGTGTTGGTAGGTTGTGACAGGGACGCTGCCACACCTCTCTCTCATCTGTCCGGTTTTCTATGTATGGCCCCTTTACTCCATATGTGAGTCAGATTACTAAACGCCACCATGCCTACATCCACTGACAAAGGAAATGTCAATAATTCATATACATAATATCCATACTAAAATTATTATATCAATCACATGCATGTAAATCAAATACTGAAACCAAATACAATTCCAGTCCCTGACTCAATCCAGAGGCCAAAGAAGTGTGTCGATTCCATCGACATACTCAACCTGTCATGTATCCTGCACACTCAGGAGAAATCATCAATAATACATGTCAATATATAGACATTTATAAATTAACATATAAATCAAAATGACATCATAATATAACTGATAATCAAGTAGAAATCATAATGTACCATAACCAGATCACTTGCTCTCAAGTGTCCTCAAAGAATAAGTCAATGTAAAATGTGATTAGTGGAACTAGATGTTACATACAACCCCTCTTGTTTTAAACTTCATCCATAAGTTTGCACCATCTAATAATGAAATTAATAAATGTATATGTCAAATATCTACACATCTAATATATCAAACAAATAAGTAAACTGTTGACACATCTCATATGCATCCTCCCATGTAGCCGAGTGTGGACTATAATTGTCCCACTAGACCCTGACCTGATCAACTATTCGACGTCATAGCTATTGAGTGCGATGGTCCAGTATGTGGAGTGGCTCCGCCATGAAAGAACCCTTGTATGAGACCTGCAAATAACTCAATTCAATAACATGTGACAAAACTGAAATATAACGTCACAAAATAGATACATGAAATACGTCGTGCATACGTCTAAAAGAATCAGGCAAGGCTAGTCGGTAAGCCACAAGTACTTTGTTTTCCACAACTTCAAAAGGTCCCACAAATCTAGGAGAGAGTTTATCACCCTTTCAAAACTTGATCGATCTCTTATGCAGTTTTACGCGCAAGAAAACTTTGTCGCCAACCTCATAATTGTGATCAATGTGATGTGCATCAACATAACTCTTCTACCAATCTTATGCTTCATTAATCATTTGTCTCATAGTTCACATATGCTCTTCAATTTCTTGGATGACTTTTGGTCCCACCAGGACCCTATCCTCGAGTCGATACCAACTCAGAGGTGTCTGACAGGGTCATCCATAAAGAAAATCAAATAGTGCCATCTTAATCGTACTCTGATAACTATTGTTGTACACGATTTCTACCAATGCTAAGAATTATTCCCAATGTTTTTGTTGATCCATTACATACATCTGCAACATATACTCTAAAATCTGATTCATTCTTTTAGTCTTTCCATCTGTTTCAGGGTGATATGCAGTGATAAAATTCAGTTGTGTTCCCAAATCCTCTTGGAAACTATTCCAAAATCGTCTTGTAAACACCAATCCTCGATCATATATGATCTTTCTTGGTACACCATGCAATCTCATAATATTTATAACAAAAACTCTAGCTATTTCTAGATCCTGATACATCGTACGCACTAGGATAAATTGTGCAATCTTCGTCAAAGTGTCAATGACCACACAAATGGATTCATGTCTCATTGTCATTAGTGGAAATCCAACAATAAAATCCATCGACATTACTTCCCATTTCGATTTAGGAATCACCTGTGGTTGTAACAATCCTACTGGATGTCTATGTTTAGCCTTCACTTGCTAACATTCAAGACATATTTTCACATAATTAACTATCTCAGTCTTCATTCCTTTCCAGAAGAATAAAGGCTTAAGGTATTCCTTCATCTTCGTGACTCTAGGATGAGACATGTATAATGCTTGATGAGCTTCATTTAAAATTAAACTTCTTAATTTGTTGTTAGGCGGTACATAACTATGTTTTTATACCTCAACAATCCATCTTTGTCAAATGAATAACCTTCATACCTCGGTACCATCATGGTATCTTGTCCGGTATTATTCTTAACTTCCTTGTACCAATCATCTTCAATCTATAATGTTATAATATTTTCTTGAAGATTTGTTGTAAGTGGTATTACTAAGAATATGTGTGGTCTCCGTCTCAACACATTTGCTACTCTATTCATCATTCCTTTAATGTAGGAAATCTCAAAGTCATATTCCCTAAGTAGTTATGAACAACACCTTTGTCGCATGTTCAAGTCACTCTTAGTAAATATGTGTTGTAAACCACTGTGATCCAATTTTAGTTTGAATTTCCTTCCAATAAGATAATGTATCCATACTCGTAAGGCATAAAAAATCGCTAGTAACTCCAAATCATGTGTTACGTAATTATCTTCGTGCCTTCTTAGTTTCCTTGAAATGTAAGTGATCACTCGACCATCTTGCATTAACACTCCAGCTAAAACTTCCTTGGATGCGTCCGTGCATACCAAGAATTCCTTGTCCATATCAGGAACCTTCAGTATTGGTGTTGTCATTAATAACTCCTTATGTCTCTGAGATGCTTCCGTGCACTTCTCTGTCCACATAAATTTCTTGTTTTTCTTCTGTAATTCCGTAATTGGATTTTCTATCTTTGAAAAACCTTCAACGAAGCATTTATAATAACATGCCAAACCCATAAAACTACATACTTCTTGTACATTCATTGGTGTTGGAAATTCCATAATATCCTCAACCTTCGCTAGATCCACAACGATTCCTTCTTCAGATATGATATGTCCTAAATAGTGAATCTTCGTCTGGGAAAAACAACACTTCGACAGCTTCCCGTACAACTTGTTTTCTCTTAGAAACAATAAAAATAATCTCAAGTGTTCATCGTTCTCTTCTTTCATCCGAGAATAAATCAGTATGTCGTCAATAAATACTTGTACAAACTTGTCCAAGTATTCATGGAATACCCCATTCATGAAACTCATGAATACGTCTGGGGCATTCATAAATCCAAACGGTAAGACAATAAACTCATAGTGCCTAAATATCGTCTTAAATGTGGTCTTAGGGATATCTTGATCCTTAATCTATAACTGATGATATATTGATATGAAGTCAATCTTTGAAAACATCGTTTCTCCTTTCATCTGGTCAAATCAATCATCAATTCATGGCAGCGGATACTGGTTTTTTATCGTGGCCTTGTTTAATTGATGATAATCAATGCAAATCCTCCACGATCCATCCTTCTTTCTTACAAAAATCATTGGCGCACTCCACAGTGATAGACTTGGATGTATCAATCCCAAATCCAACATTTCCTTCAATTGCATATTTAACTCTTGAAATTCTAGTGTCGAAATCCAGTATGGCATTCTTACAATTGGTTATGTTCTGGGTTTTAGTTCTATAGTAAACTCCAATTCTCTTTATGGAGGTAAACTTGATAGTTCGTCAGGAAATACATCGACAAACTCTAATCCTTCCATGTCTCCTTTTTCGTTAAGTGCTAAGATGGAATATAACTTCCATCCTTTGCACATACATTTTTGTACTTGTAGAGAAGAAATAAATCTCAATGACACCCCCTGTTTTCTTCTCACAATTACTCTACTCTGTCCCAAACCATTCATCAAACTTAACTATTTCGTCTTGTATTTAAGTATCGCATTATGTGATTCTAACCAGACCATTCAAATTACAATGTCATAAGATCCTAAGATCCTGACATAAATGTTTACACTTGTGATGAAAACTCTCAAGTTAATGTTACAATCCTTAACTTTCCCCCCAACTTTTTCTTGGCACCAGATGCCATTTCCACATAACTAAACTCATCTTGTTCTACTTCCTTCACCTTAATTCTTTTAATCGCAACAATATATATATAACTCTAATTAGCTCTTGAATCTATCAAAACACTAAACTATTGATCAACTATCATACCTGAAGTCTAGAGAACTATAGACTGATGCTCGACCTAGAGGTTATTAACTGTTGCATGAATCTCGTGGGCCTTTCCCAAGTCTCCAACTATAGTCGATCCTAATGATCTGAAAACTCTTTCCTTCTCAATAGGACATTCTCTCTAGTAATGTGGCTCTCCACATGTCCAACATCCACTCTTCATACCGGTGCTCCTGCTCCAAGAAGTAGAAGTTGTTGTCCTAGGAGTCTGTTGTACTGATCTGTTATGTAGACCAGATCTAAACTATTTTTGTTGTTGCAGACGACATTATTGTTGATGTTTTGGCTCTCTGTAAGGAGTCCTGTGATGAGGAGTTTTTTGGAACGATTTCAAGAATACAGGTCCTCTGGGCATATCATGGTGTCCATAAGTCTGTCTATTTGGTGTCTGATGTTACGACGCTCTAGGTGGCACATGTCCTGTCTACCTGGAAGGAGTCCTGCCATGAACCCCATTATTTATCTCTTCCTCAACAATGAGGGCCTTTTGAACTGCATTGTGTAATGTCTGAGGTATCAATATCCTCACTTTTCCATGAATGTTGAAGTTGAGGCCGAACATAAACTTGCTAACTTTTAATTTATCAGTGCTTAGATGTGGATCATATCTGAGTATCGTCATGTACTTGGCCTCATACTCTGGTACAATATGACTTCCCTTTCATAAGTTGTTGAACTCATTAAGTTGACACTCAATGAATTCATTAGAAAAATACCTCTCTCGAAATATTTCCTCAAACAATTCCCATGACACGTCTTCAATGACCATGTTTAGTTGAGGTAAGAGTGTCTTCCACCACAGAAGTGCAGTCCCTTTCAGTTGAAATACCTCCATGTCGACCTTCATGTTGGAGGTGTAATCGTGTAGTGCAAAGCACATCGCCATGTTCTCCAACCATGCCTCAACGGCTAAGTTGTTCATGGAACCCTAGAACTCCGGAAATTTCACCTTCTCGATTTCTCTGTGTATAATATTGATAATAGTTGGAGGGCATTGTGAACCCTCATTAGGTACAGACTCTCGCCCTCATCTTGATCAAGGCGGTTGATTAACACATCTGACATCCTCTGAAAGGATCTCATCATACCTACCACATCTCCCACTTCAAGATGCTCCTGCTCAGTAGTCTTCTCACCTACCTGTTGAGCATATCCTTCGAGCATGGATGCATTAGGAGGAAGCATACCTCTTCCTCCCACACCACGATGTGTACTTCTCCCATGTCCTCTAACCATGATTCATGTCATGCAAAAATTTCAAATGGTATTAGCGATACATATTTAACTATCAATAGAAAATAGTGGAAGGTGTAATGGGTTCGGTGTCACAGAGTGGAACTTCGCTCTGATACCATATGAAACATCCCTTCCGTACACAATACAAGATAATTGATTTCAATGGAGAAGTACTACTTTTTTTTTTTGAATATTACAATTATGCATTTTTCAATTCAACAATGAATTAAGAAAGACATTTATTTCACACGATGACAACATTTAATTATTCTATTCTCAATCAACATCAAGATATTCTTAATCCAAAAAGTCAGAATAAAATGTAAAATCACTACATTTTATCACGCGATCGAAAACACGGGAAATATTATCAACCTGCCCAATCTTACCTTGCAAGGTTAGGACCTTCAAGACACATAATCAACGCTCAAGTCTAGGATTCATCCAATTGATTTTGACCATTTAAGATCTCAGGATTGGCGACTGTTCTGAGGTACAAGAAGGTATTTTTTTCCCAAAATCCACCTAGTCTCAAATTCAATTCTAAATTCAACTCTAATTAACTAATCAATAGTTTAACGATACAAAAATTTGATTCTATTCTAACCTAAAGTAACTTTATCATAATAATTCTCATTTTACGATCTAATAAGGAAAGTATGTCATAATGTATTACTATACAATGCAACATTTCATAATATTAAATAACTTTGGTATCAAGCAATCAAAATTTAGATTTTGTAAATATTATATGAGTTAAACATCATTAAGAAGTCTTGGGAATCAAACATTATTAAGAAATAGAGAAAATATGTAAATAGTCTTAATCATGACAACTTTCTTACTTGAAATTTACGCAACTTACGTGTAGATTAACAATTGATTTGTCTCCATTCGTCAGTATAATTATATCATATATTGTAAAATTTTATTAACTAACAATTTCTAAAGATTAGAGAAATAATATGATAATTACTATTAAGGAATATATCACATCATATCAGATCAAACATATCTATTACTCAATAACATTTAATTTAATGGAAAAGATTGATGAACACTAAGTGAAACTTTTGTTTTCTTAAACTCTTCATATGTAATTTATATGTATCATGAACTAGATTCACCATATGTATTAATTGAAGTTGCCCCATCCACAAAATTTTCATTTATTATTTTCGAAATAAATCTAGACTTCGATAAAGATTAGTGGAAACAACCTCATTCACTAATAACCTAAATTTGCTTACACGATATTTACGCAAAATAACATTTAACTCATCAAGGATAATTTATCTCAATGGTCAAATACTAACAATACATTGTAGTAAATATGTAACCTATTTACATATTGAAATATGTTATAATCTCTATATTATATCTATAGTTTATATTTACAGCCATATAAATTTATTATTAATTACGAGTGATTTCAAGAATTCAACTTTTCTTTTAGAGTAATTTGCATACTTTATGGTCTCCGAGGTGTAGGATAGTCAGTGACAGAGTGTGTTGTTAAGGCACTTTGTGATGTTGAAATCACCAGTTCGAAACCTGCGGGGACAAAAAATCCATCCATGTTAAGGGTTGGTGTGGCTCAGGCTGGGTGTGATGCCTGGGTGATTTTGATGGCTTAGATGCCCCTGAATCACGGTTTCTTAGCCACAGGTTAGTCCCACATGTCACGGACAAACTAACAAAAAAAAAACAATTGCACACTTTACGCACTGTCAAATGACCAAGGTATTTTTGCTTAAATCATTGAAAGATTATATTAAGTCCACGCATCCATTTAATCCTAGAATTATTTACTTCTTCAATGCATTTAATTTACCTTTGCTTAATATTGTAATATATATATATATATATATATATATATATATATATATAAAGAGAGAGAGATAATTTCGTTATTTTAACAATGTGACTGTAATGACCTTTACGCTCACTTCATCAAAGAAATTAATTAATACAATGTTTAATACTTCCATGTTTCAGTATTTAATAAATATATCATAGACATTTTGATTTCAGAAAGGATCACCCTTTCGTTAGATGAGATATTATCTAGGTAAAAAAAATTATCCTTAGATAACCGATGGAATAATGATTCCATCTAATAATTAAACAATCATAAAGAATAACCCACCACCAAGGTTATCATCCAGGTCAATCCTCGTTTTAGTTGACTATCACTTAACTACAGAAAATTTGGGAACGTGTCCCAAAACTACCAGTTGATTAGTAATGCAAGGGTTAAGCATCTAGCTACTACAAGTTTAATAATAATTAATTCACTTTCACTAAAGAGAGTAGTTGAGTTTCTAACAGTTGATGGTTAGAATTTTCGAGAAAAAAACTGTAATCTTAAAACGAATCCTACTTAGAACTCAATCATCTCCACCATTGAATCCTTATGATAGAGTTCAGAATTATGTTAATTAACACATTCTTCTAGCTCACCAGATTATAAAAAGTAGAATGGTGATCATTCTCTTGATTAGATGACATTAAGTATGAGTTCTACAATGAACAACTGTGAACAAAAACTTGTTGTTTTTAATTGCATACGAATTGAACTATGTTATTATTTGAACATTTAACAACGGTAAGAAGTGAAATGCAGGTACGAGGCACAACATGGATGGAAGATATTGAAGTTAGATCGTATAAAAATTTACTTCATCAACACTTATTTGACTATCAGTTGTTTATTCTTTTAACCAATGAAAAAATATCAGACAAGGTTTAATAGATCTAGCATGTATACACAGTATACAAAGTAATAAGTTTCTTTTTATAAGAATTGAAATATGCACCATATCAAGTGAATTTGTCACAACCAACTTGCGGAAGCTGTAAATTCATGGTATCCTTCTTAAATCTTACCTCGATTATGAATAATTACAATTTAGAACCATTTCATAAATAGTTTTTTTATATATACATAGAAAGCATCAACATAATATAGGTAATTTGAATGATTTATATAATTAAAAATCTGGGGAAACAACACTCAGTATAACACTTTTATGCAGAGGATATGTAATTTGTTCAATCATTTTTCCAGTTATAAAAACTAAAAATAACAAAAAAAATAAATATACAAAATCATGATATTACGTAGTAGCCATAAACCTTGTACATGTTCAGAAATATAGATTCCATTGTTATCAATTATTAGAAATTAGAAGTTTACGACAATTCTCTACTAAAAAATTAAACAAATGATCAAATATTGTATCCAAGGGATTGATGATATATATAAGTTGATCTTCAATTTGTACTTGTGCTCCTTCCTCTTGCTTTCTCTTGGAAATCACAAGACTTCAATGGTACCTCCCAACCAACGCAAGGGGTACTCTTCTTCCCCCTTAGCCCGCTGAGCCGCAAAGGGGCCACACACAGTAAAACTAGAAACACAATAGCAAAAACTTGTCCTCAGAAGGAAGAGATTCAACTCTTTACACAAGTTTGCCAACCCAACTTTTCACATGTAAACTAGTCAAGAAATTTTTTGGCAACATAACAGTGCTTCAAAAATGAGATCCTTCTCTCTTCCTCCATTTCATTTATACAAAAAATAGCAATGACACTTGTCCTCTCATGCACAAACAAATAATTTTTAATAATGTCATCAAGGATTTTTCACCCACACCACGTGTCACACTCTCTCAAAGTTGCACATGTAAAATCTCTTTTATTTTGATTAATTAGGCATTTTCCTTCACTTTCCCCAATTTGTTCCTATTTTTGCTCGTAATTGTCCCTTAGTTTCCCAATCCTTCATTTATTTTGTGTCCCCTAACTAGATTTTAGTTTGAGTTGGATTATGCATCTTCTTTTAGTTAAGATTGGTGGTTGATTGTCTTTTAATTAAGATTGGTAGTTGATTGAATCAAGATGCTACTCTATGTGAACCACCTATTCTCTCATGTTTTATTTTCTTTTTCATAAAAAAACCTTGTTATTATTTTCATGTGCATATACCCAATTCATTCTTATTTATTCTTTTATTTAGTTTACTAGTATAATTCCGTTTTTTCCCTTTTGATGTTTTAATTTAGTCAAACCTATTATACTTAGACTCTTTTTTATTTTCTTGTTTATAATTTAATGATCAAATGCATGCTCTTTTCTAAAACTCTAAGTATTTTTATTTTTCTTTTTAGGCCTTCTAGATTTTATTGAGTCACAATTTGATCATGTGACCTGCCCTTCAAGACACACTTTCTTGCTCCAAGGGTGCCACTCGCCTTCGACTAGTTTGGAAATTTGTCTGACACTTGGAGTCAACACTCCACTTGGTCGACCTTGTGAGAGAATAAGGTATTTTCTAATGAATAAGGATTCTGCCTTATTGCGTGCCCCTTAGAATTCTTCATGAGCGACTGTCTCAGTATGCCCTCACAACATCATGGACCTCTCGGAACGAGGTAATCATTAGCCTTCATTCATTTCACGATGGGAGTGCTAGTAGTCTGTGACAAGGATGTTGCCACACCTTTCCCTCACCTGGTTGGTTTTCTATGTATGGCCCCTTTACTCCATATGTGAGTCGGATTAGCAAGCGCCACCATACCTACATCCATTGATAAAGGAAATGTTAATAATCCATATACATAATAGCCATACTGAAATCATTAGATAAATCACATGTTTGTAAATCAAATACTCAAACCAAATACAATTCCATTCCCTTACTCAATATGGAGTCCAAGGAAGTCTGTTGATTCCATCAGCATCCTCAACCTATCATGTATCTTGCACACTCAAGAGAACTCATCAATAATACTTGTAAATCATAATGTACCATAACCGGATCACTTGTTCACAAGTGTCCTCAAAAAATAAGTCAATGTAAAATGTGATAAGTGGAACTGGATGCTACACTTGGCTATATCCACATGCACACCTTGCTCATCCACAATGTATCTCAAATACTGGATTCTTTGCATGCCGAAGGAACACTTCTCCAAATTGGAAAATAACTTGTGTTGTCGCAAGGTGCCCAATACCTGTTGAATATGCTTAAAATGTTCCTCCCAAGGTTTGTTCAAGATGGGAATGTCATCTAGATATACACCCACAAAGTATTTTTTGAATGGCCGCAATATGTCATCCATCATCCACATGAATGTGGTTGAGGAATTAGTCAGGCTTAAAGGCATGACCAACCACTCGAAGAGACCTTCTTTAGACTTGAAGGTTGTCTTCCATACATCAGTTTTCTCAATCAACACCTGGTGGTAGCTTGAATTCAAATCAATCTTATTGAAAAACTTGGCTCCCTTTAGCTGATTGAGAAGACCATCACTCCAGAGGATTGGGTACTGGTTCTTGAATGCAATCTTGTTTAGGGATTTGTAATCAATACAAATTCACCATGTCCCATCCTTCTTCAGTGCCAGAATAATTGGGAACCCAAAAGGTGAGGATATTGGTCTAATGTGGTCCTTCAGAATTAGCTCTTGGATCTGGAATTTGACTTCTTCATTTTCCATAATAGAATGATTGTATATAGGGCCATTAGGAAGAGGAGAATTGGGTGTCAAATCAATTGAGTGCTTTACCTGACAGTGCATAGGTACCCTGATAGGAGAGGTAAATATATATTTGTTCTCTTCTACTATATTTTCCACCTATTGTTGATGTGCAGAGAGACCCCGTGCAGAGGTTTTGGCAGTTGTAGTGACCCTCCCTTCGCCTTTTGAACGAACCATAAAGGAAAAATCTCTCGGTCTAAGATATCAGAGTTTTGTGCTACTTCGTGTAGATCAAAGAGACCGCAGTAGTTGGGACTTCCTCTGGTACCATGTAGAGTTGATATTCCAAATTAATAATGACACTACAGGTCCTAGATTCATAGAAAACACGAAGCTTCCACATATATGGTTTTCCTAAAAAAAAATTACAAACTTCAAGGGGGTAAACATCATGCAATACCTCGTCTTTGCAGGGTTTGATGTGTAGTGAAGGTGAAATTGCTGGCTGGTGTGGATGTCCTATCCCTGGTTGATCCAACCGATGGTGTATGGATGAGGTTGCAGTGTCATTCTCAAGTTCAAAATCTTGACGACCTTTTATGATATTAGGCTCTTTTGGCTACCACTGTCAACAATGAAATGGAGTAGGGTCCCCTTCACCCACATCTGTGAGTGGAAGAGGTGCTCCCCTTATTTAGGTTTCTCTGGTTCCTCTGGTTGGACTTTTGTGGTAGCGAGGGTGAAACTGGGTTCTGTGTTAATGATCCATTTTCCCTTTTTTTTTTTGGAATCGAAGTCTTGGTCAACATCCAACCATGAGGCTTTCATATAAGCCAACAATGATTATTTGGATTGACATTCATCAATATTGTGCCAATGGATTTTGTGGAACTCGCACCACTTTCCAGTGTCCTTTCAATTCCCATTACCCTTATTTGTTGGTATCTTGGATTGGTCATCCTTACTCTATCCTTTTCCATGGTAGTTAGGGCCACCCTTACCATACTTCGGTTGTTTCTTATTTGCAGACCCGAGCTCCCACTTGTTTTGTTGCTTAAATTTTTTCTTGATTTTGATGACATATGAATAAGTGACTCCCAATGACGATATGTCCAAAAAATCCATTTCGGTTTGGATGTACCTATGTAGATCCCCACAGTATTTTATAACTAGATGGAACTCAGAGTATTTTATACCCATCTTGGTGTGCAAGGTATGGAAGGTATTTGTGAACTATAACATTGTTTGGCCCCTTTCTTCATGTAGTGTGGTCCATCTCTTGTATTGGTCGTCATAGTTTCCAACAGGGTAATATTGTTCCTTGAGAGCATAAAAAAAATCCACCCAAGTGGGTCTTGGCCCAAAATTTGCAGATTCATCCTTGGCATGTTTTTTGCAGTAAGTCTCCCACCAATATCTGACATGGGAAAGGGCCTTAAGGAGCATGAAGGTGATATTTTCACTGTTGGAAATTTTTTGGATAGAGAAATAACCCTTTAGAAAACTTAACCATTTTACCAGAGCGTTGACATCTATATGGACTTCAAACAAAGGGATATCAAATCTAAATTGTACCTTAAAGGGTGTTGCACCTTCGAAGTTACTGTTGGTTGAAGGTTCCATTATTGTTATCGGTAGCTATCAAAGGATCTAGGCAAAATTTTCCATCATCTTGTTCCTCTGTCGTGCAAGGGATTCCTTGAGAAATAGTTTGATAGGATCTCCCGCCCTATCATCCCTGTTTTATTCTGACATGGGAGGTTTCTTGGGTGGGAGAGAGTTGTTTTCCTCAAGAGAAACAATCTCGAGACCTAACTCTCTATACATTGACCTTGTCAGGGAAATGTAGTAAGAACAACAAGGAGCATATTGCTTTGATACCAGTGATCTAGGTTATTTTGAGAATGACATGAAGGAAAAAATATAAAAGAGATATAACAAGGAGATACACAAAGATATTGCAAACACCACAATAATACAATAAAAATAAGATTATATTAATGATTGTTTTTAATACAAAAGATTGTAAAATGTAAAGCACACAACCTAGCTAGAATGGTGGTATTTTATCTTTGAAGATAGATGTGTTGTCTACTCTCATTTGCAATAAATGGATTACAATGAGGCTCCAAAGGCCTTTTTGACATAAAGCATAAATGATAAAACCTTAAACATCCAAAACCCTAACCCCGAAAAATGAAATTACAAAAGGTTTGTGGACCCCGATGGGGATAGTTGATACGTCAACTTCCCGAGGGCACAACTTTTGCATATGATCTCTGTTTGGGGCACTCGACACCTTGTTGGAAAGGTCTAGCTGAGAATTAAACCTTGTATATGATAAAATACATCCCAACATGGATCTATTGATTGTTTCCAAGTCAAAACAATTGTCGTTTAGGGCATCAAAACGACCCCGAAAGTTTGGGACACGAAACACTATAGAAGCAATGCCAAGATGGAAACTACAATTTGAGTCAGTGGAATATGTGGGCAGTCACTAATGTCCACTTGGATCGAAGGGATATATATTTCCTATTTATTAAGTGCCTGGAGTTGCACCTATACCAAAGACTTCTTATAGAATGAGCACAACATGAATAAAAGAATTACAAATGCAACTAGAATAATTGTTGAAGAAAGGTTACATATGTTCAAGTGTCTCACCTTGGGGAGAACCAATAATTTTTGTGAAAAAAAAGAATGGAACATTGAGGTTATGCATTGACTTTAGACAATGAAATAAAGCCAATGTGAAGAATAAATACTCTCTACCCATAATTGATTACCTCTTTGATCAACTAAGAAGAGAAAATATATTTTTAAATATAGACCTAAGGTCGAGATATCACAAGGTTAGAATCAATGAAGAAGACATTAGTAAGACAACTTTTAGAACCAGGCATAGGCATTATGAATTTGTATTGGTGCTAATTGGATTGACAAATAAACCAACTATCTTTATGTTCTTAATAAATGACATATTCAAAAGATATCTAGATAATATTTTTATTGTGTTCTTGGATGACATCCTTATGTATTCCAAGTCAAATGAAGAACATGAAGAACATGAACAACACTTGATATTGATACTACAAGCGCTAAGGGAGCATCAATTGTATGGAAAGTTGAACAAGTTCTCTTTTTAACAAGAGTAGATCTGTTATTTGGGGAACATCATTTCAAAGGAAGGTATAGTAGTAGATCCAAAGAAGATTGAATCAATTAGAGGATGGCCAACACCAAAGAATGTGTCAAATAAATTTTGAATGTGTCCTTCGTTGTTTTCGTTATCCATTAAAGTATCTGGGCCAAATTATCCATCATCTCATTCCTATGTCACATGAGGGATTCCTTGAGCAACAGTTTGATATGATCTTCTTCTTTTTCATCCCTCTTTTATTCCACCATGGGAGGTTTCTTGGGCGGGCGAGAGAAGTTTTCCTAAAGAGAAAAAAGCTTGAGACCCAACTCTCTATACCTTGACCTCATCAGAGACATGGACTAAGAACAACAAGGAGTAGATTTCTCTGATACCACTGATCTGGATTATTTTATGAACAACATGAAGGAAGAAATATAACAAAGATATAAAAAGGAGATACATAGAGATGTTGCAAAGAACAAAATAATACTGTAAAGATTAGATTCTATTAATGACTATCTGGAATACAAAAGACTGTAAAATGTAAAGAACACAAGATAGCTAGAATGGTGGTAGCTTATCTTTGAAGAGAGATGTGTCGACTACTCTCATTTGCAAGAAGTTGATTACAATGAGGCTCCAAAGGCCTTTTTAACATAAAGCATAAATGATAAAACCCTAAACATCCAAAACCCTAACCCCGGAAGATGAAATGCCAAAACGTTTGTGGGCCTCGATGGGGGTAGTTGATACATCAACTTATCGAGGGTGAATCTTTTGCATACGATCTCTGCTTGGGGCACCCAGTACCCTATTGGAAATGTCTAGCCAAGGAGTACACATTTTGTATGACCCAATACATCCAAACATGGATTTATTGGGTGTTTCCAAGTGAAAAAATGTTGTTGAGGTCTTGAAAATGGCCCTGAAAATTTGGGACCTGAAAAACTGTAGAACAAATGCCAATATGGAAATTGTATTTTGAGCCAGTGGAATAGGTGGGAAGCCACCAATGTTCACATGGATCAGAGGGATATAGATTTTCCTATTGATTAAATGCCCAGAGTTGCACATGTATCAAATACTCCTTATAGAATGAGCACACCATGAATAAAAGAATTAAAAATGCAACTAGAAGAATTGTTGAAGAAAGGGTACATATGTCCAATTGTCTCACCCTGGGGAGAACCAATACTTTTTGTCAAAAAGAAGGATGGAACATTGAGGTTATGCATTGAATTTAGACATTGAAATAAATCCAATGTGAAGAATAAATAATCTCTACCCATAATAGATGATCTCTTTGATCAACTAAGATAAACAAATATATTTTCAAAGATAGACCTAAGATCGGGATATCACCAGGTGAGAATCAATGAAGAAGACACCAATAAGACAAATTTTAGAACCAGTTATGGGCATTATGAATTTGTAGTGGTGCTAATTGGATTGAAAAATACACTGGCTATCTTTATATGCTTAATGAATGACATATTCAAAAGTTATCTAGATAAGATTTTCATTGTGTTCTTGGATGAAATCCTTATGTGTTCCAAGTCAAAGGAAGAACATGAACAACACTTGATATTGGTACTACAAGTGCTAAGGGAGAATCAATTGTATGCCAAGTTGATCAAGTTATATTTTTACTAAGAGTAGATCCATTATTTGGGGAACATCATTTTAGACAAAGGTATAGTAGTAGATCCAAAGAAGATTGAATCCATTAGAGGATGGCCAACACCAAAGAATGTGTCAAAAGTTAGATATTTAATGGGACTTGTAGGTTATTATAGGAGGTTTATTGAAGGTTTTTCAAGAATTTATCATCCCATCACTTCTTTACAAAATAAAGGAACTAAATTTAAATGTATAATAGAGTTCATATAAATTTTCTAGCTATTGGAGTTACTTTATAGTGCACCTATTTTTAAAATTGCAGATCCAAATGAAAATTTTGTAGTATGCACAGATGCATGAAAACAAGGACTTTGCAGAGTCCTTATTCAAAGTGGATATGCCATTAGTTATGAGTCCAAAAGGCTTAAAGATCATGAAAGAAATTATGCCACACATGATTTGGAGCTTGTTGTCATAGTACATACATTGAATATGTGGAGACATTACTTATTGGGGAAGAAATTTGAATTGAGAACATACCATAGTGGTCTGAAATATTTGTTTGAACAAACAACTTTAAATGCGAGGAAAATAAGACGGATGAAATTTTTAAGTGAATATGACTTTGACCTCAAGCATATGAAAGGAAAAGAAAATAAAGTTGTTGATACACTCGACAAAAAGTACATATCATGCATGCTACAACCATGAGTATATGCATTGCTTAGATTTAAAGAGTAGAATTTTAGATGTTGTTACATACCAGCATTCATGGATGATTTTAAGGATGAAAATTTATTTTAAAATGTAGAAACCTTGGCGAATCTAACTAATCCTTCATATGCCAACTATAAATGTTTGGTGATATTTTTGTAAAAATATTCAAATTTCTAAGGATTTTATATAGTTTGTGTAAAAGTTTGGTGATTTTAAAGGTAAAATAATTTTTTCCTATAGAATTTGGGTGAATAATTTTTAGAATGACGAATCTTTTTTTGGGAAAAACCATGGAAAATTAGCCCATGAGCAAAATTTGGCCCCTAAAATCATCCTTGCCAGCATTGCCTACAAGTAAAATAAATCTTATAGCAGGAAGATGTACAACAAAAATTTAAAGAATATAATATGAGAGAAGATGAAATATTTATGCATACAAATAGATTTTATGTTCCTAATTTCGAGGAATTAAGGAACTTGGTGTTAAAAGAAATAAGCTTATGATGGCATTAGCCCTTGAACTAGTATTTGTCTAGGTGGATCCAAATGTAGTCACCTACTTAAAACTAGACCAATAGGTGATGATAATCATGGGGAGATTTCTAGCATGCTTGAGAGTCTTTAAAATCTATAGTGACCCAATTTTGAATCTCTACTAGATTCTGAACAAAAGAGGATGCGTTGCACTACTTCTTATGATGGTGTTATGTGATAGTGTTTGGCATAGTGAGGAAGCTCATAGGGAGTGAGTGGATGATAGCCATAGTAAGCCTCAAAATGAGAAAATCCCATAGAAACATTGTCTTCTATATTATGGCTATGCCAAAGGACATGGAGGTAAGAATCCCATTGCTTATTTTGGGTGTAATATATGTGAAGTGCATGGACCAGAATGTGACTAACGACTTCACTTTTCCCTTTATTTTGGGGGTGGAATGTAGTAGAAAAATGAAGCTTTGACAACCTAATAAGTGCAAAATTATTTTCCAAAATGTACTAATAAAATGTGCATCCCTATCTGAGAAAATATTGAGGGGAAAATCAAAATGCGACTAGAAATGAGAGAAAAAAAGATTAGTCATTTGTTGGGTAGAGGTAGTTTTAGTAGAAGGAACAAAGAGACCCATCTTGGAGAAATAACATAATACAACCAAATGCAATCATGTTCCCTCAATGTCATGGGTAGAACACTTAGAAAATCCATAGAGAATAGATTCACATAGTCATCGAGGGATAGGAAAGGGTTCATAAAGAATTTATTTCCATGTGGTTGGCTTGATGATTCTACAAAGAGGCAAATGACTAATGAAATGTGCAATATAGCACTACATGGATGGCTGGAAGAAATACCATTTCAAATTATAAAGGGTTTTGATATTACCATAATGACCACCATAGGATGAAGCATGCACCTTATAGATGAGCATGAAATGATCTGGTGTCTTGAGAATGCAAAGGCAGATGAGGCAATATAACCACCCAACTTGGACTACATGCCAAATGGGACCAAAGAATGAATCTATAACATAAATAGGTTTCCAATCCTCATAGGTAATACAATGGACATTGAGAATATTCATGACTAGAGTAGGAGGGTGACTGAGCATTTTGGTCACTCGATTGGAACTTCCATTTTTAAACTTGATCACCAGATGAAGCCGTTGGATGTAGGAGGCCATATGAGATGACACTTCTCTTGAATCTTATAACAAGAATTGATAAATATCAAGGGGCGGTTATTAGTATGAAGAATTGTTTATTTTCCTATAATCTAATGACACCATTATTTAAAGCTTTCACAAGAACATACAACTATTATCATATATAGTGTAGTTGAGTCTGGTCTTTATAACTATCTCTAAATGATAAACCATAGGATGACCTCATTTTTTAATTATAACACCAATGGCAAAGTGTGAAGCATCAACTTCAATCTCAAAGGGATGTGAAAAATAGAGAAAAACATAACGCCTAATTCAACTCCTAAAATCTTTCTATGACTGTTTTGTTCCATATGAAGACTTGTTAATTAAAAAATTGATTTAAGGGGCATGCTAGATTTGAAAAATGTGATATGAGAAAATGATAAAAATTAAGGCCACCCAAAAATCTCTTCAAGGTGGAAATTGTCATAGGGACTAGCCAAGCAACAATAGTGTGGACCTTGGATGGGTTAGCACAAATGGAAATTGAATCAATGACTAAGCTAAGATATATACTAAATGGAAGTCTTCCCAAAGGAAAATTTCTTCCATTTAAACTACAATTTATGACTGTGAATCAGTTCTAGCACTAGACAAACATGTTGTTGGTGTTCGTGCAAAGTCTTACTAAAAATGAGAATATCATCCAAATAAATCACAATCAAATGGCCTGGGTGTAGGTGAAATTGTTATTAGTTATCCTCATAAAGGTAGTATGGGAATTAGTGGGCCTAAAGGACATCGATAACCACTCTTATAATCCATACCTTGCTTTGAAGGTTGTCTTCTAAGTATCTTTGGAAGCCACACAAACTTGGTGATAACCGACAGTTAGATTGAACTTGGTAAAGAAATGAGCACCATGGAGGTGGTCTGGGAGATCATCAATATGGGTTAAAGGATAACATTTTTTTATAGTGGCTTTATTGAGTTCACGATAATTGGTAACCAAACACCATTTGTCAGTCTATTTATTAGGAATGGTGAATGTTGGAGAATAACGAGGGGATGGGTTGGGTTGAATATGACCAAATATGAGGAGATATTGTAGTTGGTGTTTGATCTTAGTAGCCTCATGAGTAGTGAGGTGGTAAGTTGGACCATTTGGAGGAGACACCACAATAAGTATGTCAATTGTATGTTGGATAAGGTGGATAGGAGGTAGGCCATAGACATGGTGAAATACATTTATGAATTCATCAAGTAAAGACTACATAGAGGATGGGGGTGGGTGCAAATCATTGTTCAGTATAACTGAGTGCACCACACAGAGTGAGAAGCAGATAGTCAAATTGAATTGATGAACACTATTTTTTCCAGTCAGAAGAGGGGGAGGGGTAATTGTAGAACATGTGAGCTCATATGTTTTGTCATCTTTAAATTTTTTATGGGAGTTGCATTTGACATCATACAAGGCATTGCACTG
>JASDQU010713344.1:28922-39075 GCA_032191745.1 Picea mariana
AATAGGGATGGAAGAGATTGAAGTTAGAGCGTATAAAAATTTACTTCATCAACACTTATTCGACTATCAACACTTATTCGACTATCAGTTGTTTATCCTTTTAACCAACGAAAAAATATCAGACAAGGTTTAATAGATCTAGCATGTATACACAGTAATAAGTATCGTTTTATAAGAATTCAAATATGCACCATATCAACTGAATTCGTCACAACCAACTTGCGAAAGATGTAAATTCATAGTATCCTTCTTAAATCTTACCTCGATTATGAATAATTACTATTTAGAACCATTTCATAAATAATTTTTTTATATATACAAAAAAAGCATCAACATAATATAGGTAATCTGAATGATTTATATAATTAAAAATCTAAGGAAACAACACTCACTATAACACTTTTATGCGGAGGATATGAAATTTGTTCAATCATTTTTCCAGTTATCAAAACTAAAAATAACAGAAAATAAATATACAAAATCATGATATTACCTACTAGCCATAAGCCTTGTACATGTTCAAAAATATAGATTCCATTGTTATCAATTATTACAAATTAGAAGTTTACGACAATTCTCTACTAAAAAATTAAACAATTGATAAAATATTGTATCCAAGGGATTGATGATATATCTAAGTTGATCTTCAATTTGTCCTTGTGCTCCTTCCTCTTGCTTTCGCTTGGAAATCCCAAGACTTCACTGGCACCCCCCAACCCACTGAGCCTCAAAGGGGCCACACACAGTAAAACTACAAACACAATAACACAAACTTGTCCTCGCAAGGAAGAGCTTCAACTCTTTACACAAGTTTTCCAACCCAACTTTTCACATGTAAACTAGTTAATAAAATTTTTGGCAACATAACAGTACTTCAAAAATGAGATCCTTCTCTCTTCCTCTCCATCTCATTTATAGGAAAAATAACAATGACACTTGTCCTCTCATGCAAAAACAAATAATTTTTAATAATTTCATCAACGATTTTTCACCCACACCACGTGTCACACTCTCTCAAAGTTGCACATGTAAAATCTCTTTTATTTTGATTAATTAGGCATTTTCCTTCACTTTCCCCAATTTGTTCCTATTTTTTCTCGTAGTTGTCCCTTAGTTCCCCAATCCTTCATTTATTTTGTGTCCCCTAACTAGATTTTAGTTTGAGTTGGATTATGAGTCTTCTTTTAGTTAAGATTGGTGGTTGATTGAATCAAGATGCTACTCTATGTGAACCACCTATTCTCTCATGTTTTATTTTCTTTTTAATTAAAAATCCTTGTTATTATTTTCATGTGTGTATACCCAATTCATTCTTATTTATTCTTTTATTTAGTTTACTAGTCTAATTCCCTTTTTTCCCTTTTGATGTTTTAATTTAGTCAAACCTATTATATTTAGACTCTTTGTTGTTTTCTTGTTTATAATTTAATGATCAAATGTATGCTCTTTTCTAAAACTCTAAGTATTTTTATTTTACTTTCTAGGCCTTCTAGATTTTATTGACTCACAATTTGATTATGCAATATGCCCTTCAAGTCGCACTTTCATGCTCCAAGGGTGTCACTCGCCTTTGACTAGTTTGGAAGTTTGTCCAACACTTGGAGTCAACACTCCACTTGGTCAACCTTGTGAGTGACTAAGGGATTTTCTAATGAATAAGGATTCTGTCTTATTGCGCGCCCCTTAGAATTCTTCATGAACAACTGTCTCAGTATGCCCTCATGACATCGTGGGCCTCTCGGAATGAGGTAATCGTTAGCCTTCATTCATTTCACGATGGAAGTGTTGGTAGGATGTGACAGGGATGTTGCCACACCTCTCCCTCATCTATCTGGTTTTCTGTGTATGGCCCCTTTACTCCATATGTGAGTCGGATTAGAAAGCGCCACCATGCCTACATCCACTGATAAAGGAAATGTAAATAATCCATATACATAATATCCATACTGAAATCATTATATAAATTACATGTGTGTAAATCAAATACTCAAACCAAATACAATTCCACTCCCTGACTCAATCTGGAGTCCAAGGAAGTTTGATTCCATCAACATCCTCAACCTGTCATGTATCTTGCACACTCAAGAGAAGTCATCAATAATACCTGCTAATATATATACATCTAAAAATTAACATATAAATCACAATGACATCATAATATAATTCATAATCAAGTAGAAATCATAATGTACCATAACCGGACCACTTGCTCGCAAGTGTCCTCAAAGAATAAGTCAATGTAAAATTTGATAAGTGGAACTGGATGCTACACTTGGCTAGATCCACATGCACACCTTTCTCATCCACAATGTATCTCAAATACTGGATTCTTTGCATGCCGAAGGAACACTTCTCCAAATTGGCATATAACTTGTGTTGTCGCAGGGTGCCCAAGACCTGTTGAATATGCTTAAAATGTTCCTCCCAAGTTTTGTTGAAGATGGGGATGCCATCTAGATAAACTCCCACAAAGTATTTTTTGAATGGCCGCAATATGTCATCAATCATCCAAATGAATGTGGATGGGGAAGTAGTCAGGCTTAAAGGCATGACCATCCACTCGAAGAGACCTTATTTATACTTGAAGGTTGTCTTCAATACATCAGTTTTCTCAATCAACACATGGTGGCAGCCTGACTTAAAATCAATCTTATTGAAAACTTGGCTCCCTTGAGCTGATTGAGAAGATCATCACTCCAGGGGATTAGGTATCGGTTCTTGAATGTGATCTTGTTCAGGGATTTGTAATCAATACAAATTCACCATGTCCCATCCTTCTTTTGTACCATAACAATTGGGAACCCACAAGGTGAGGATATTGGTATGACGTGGTCCTTCAGAATTAGCTCTTGGATATGGAATTTAATTTCTTCATTCTCCATAATAGAATGCTTGTATACAGGGCCATTAGGAAGAGGATCACTAGGTGTCAAATTAATTGAGTGCTTTACCTGATAGTGCATAGGTACCCCAGTAGGAGAGGTAAATATGTCTTTGTGCTCTTCTACTATATTTTTCACCTATTGCTAATGTGTAGAGAGACCTCGTGCCGAGGTTTTGGCAGTTGCAGTGACCCTCCATTCACCTTTTGAATGAACCATAAAAAGTACAAATATCTCGGTCTAAGATCTCAGAGTTTTGTACTACTTCATGGACATCAAAGAGACTGCAGTTGTTGGGATTTCCTCTGGTACCTTGTAGAGTTGATATTCCAAAGTAATAATGACACTACGGGACCTAGATTCATAAAAAAGACGAAGCTTCCACATATATGGTTTTCATAACAAAACATTACAAACTTAAAGTGGGGAAACATCATGCAATACCTCATCTTTGAAGGGTTTGATGTCGTAGTGCAGGTGAAATTGTTGGCTCGCATGGATGTCCTATCCCTGGCTGAGCTAAGCGATGGTGTATGTATGAGGATGCAGTTTCGTTCTCAAGTTAAACCTCTTGACGACCTCTTATGATATTAGGTTCTTTTGGCTACCACTGTAAAAAATGAAATGGAGTGGGGTCCCCTTCACCCACATCTCTGAGTGGAAGAGGCACTCCCCTTATTTAGGTTTCTCTGGTTACTCTGGTTAGAGATTTGTGGTAGCGAGGGTGAAACTGGGTTTTGCGTCAATGATCCATTTTCCCTTTTTTGTTTTTGAATAAGATTCTTGGTCAACATCGAACCATGAGGATTTCATATCATCCAACAATGATTATTTGGAGTGACATTCATTAATATTGTTCCAAGGTATTTTGTGGAACTCACACGACTTTCCAGTGTCCTTCTTTAACTTCCCATTACCCTTCTTTGTTGGTAGCTTGGATTGGTCATCCTTTCTCTATCCTTTTCCATGGGAGTTAGGGTCACCCTTACCATACTTCGGTTGTTGTGTATTTGCAGACCCTAGCTCCCACTTTTTTTGTTGCTTAAATTTTTGCTCGATTTTGACGACATATCAATAAGTGACTACCAATGACGATATGTCCAAAAAATCCATTTTGGTTTGGATGTACCTATGTAGACCCCCACGGTATTTTATAACTAGATGGCACTCAAAGTATTTTATACCCATCTTGGTGCACAAAGCATGGAAGGTATTTGTGAACTCCGACATTGTTTGGCCCCTTTCTTAATGCAGTGTGGTCCATCTCGTGTATTGGTCGTCATAGTTTCCAATAGGGTAATATTGTTCCTTGAGAGCATTAAAAAAATCCACCCAAGTGGGTCTTGGCCCAAAAATTACAGATTCATCCTTGGCATGTTTCTTGCAGTAAGTCTCCCACCAATATCTGACATGGGGAAGGGCCTTAAGAAGCATGAAGGTGATCTTTTCACTGTTGGAAATTTTTTGGATAGAGAAATAACCCTTTAGAAAACCTAACCATTTTACCAAAGCGTTGACATTTATCTGGACTTCAAACAAAGGAATATCAAAGGTAACTTGTACCTTAAAGGGTGTTGCACCTCCGAAGTTACTGTTGGTTGAAGGTTCCAATATTGTTATCAGTAGCTATCAAAGGATCTGGGTGAAATTATCCATCATCTTGTTCCTCTATCGTACGAGGGATTCCTTGAGAAATAGTTTGATAGGACCTCCTTCCCTATCATCCCTATTTTATTCTTCCATGGGAGGTTTCTTGGGTGGGAGACAGTGGTTTTCCTCAAGAGAAATAAGCTCGAGACCCAACTCTCTATACCTTTACCTCGTTAGGGAAATGCACTAAGAACGAAAAGGAGCATATTGCTTTGATACCAGTGGTCTAGGTTATTTTGAGAATGACATGAAGGAAAATATATAATAGAGATATAATAAGGAGATACACAAAGATATTGCAAACAACACAATAATACGGTAAAAATAAGATTATATTAATGATCGTTTGTAATACAAAAGACTGTAAAATGTAAAGCACACAACCTAGATAGAATGGTGGTATCTTATCTTTGAAGATAGATGTGTCGGCTACTCTCATTTGCAAGAAGTTGATTACAATGAGGCTCCAAAGGCCTTTTTGACATAAAGAATAAATGAGAAAACCTTAAACATTCAAAACCCTAACCTTGAAAAATGAAATTCCAAAAGGTTTGTGGGCCCCGATGGGGATAGTTGATACGTCAACTTCCCGAGGGTGCAAATTTTGCATATGATCTCTATTTGGGGCACTCGGTACCCCGTTGGAAAGGTATAGCTGAGGATTACACCTTATATATGACCAAGAACATCCCAACATGGATCTATTGAGTGTTTCCAAGTCAAAAAAATTATCGTTTAGGGCATCAAAATGACCCCAGAAGTTTGGGACATGAAACACTGTAGAAACAATGCCAAGATGGAAACTACAATTTGAGTCAGTGGAATATGTGGGTGGTCACTAATGTCCACCTAGATCAAAGGGATATATATTTCCTATTTATGAAGTGCTTGGATTTGCACCTATATCAAAGACTCCTTATAGAATGAGCACAAAATGAATAAAATAATTACAAATGCAGCTAGAAGAATTATTGAAGAAAGGGTACATATGTCCAAGTGTCTCACCTTGGGGAGAACCAATACTTTTTGTGAAAGAAAAGAATGGAACATTGAGGTTATGCATTGACTTTAGACAATTAAATAAAGCCAATGTGAAGAATAAATACTCTCTACCCATAATTGATTACTTCTTTGATCAACTAAGAGGAGAAAATATATTTTCAAATATAGACGCTAGATCTAGATATCACCAGGTGAGAATCAATGAAGAAGACATTAGTAAGACAACTTTTAGAACCAGGCATGGGCATTATGAATTTGTAGTGGTGCTAATTGAATTGACAAATAAACCAACTATATTTATGTTCTTAATGAATGGTATATTCAAAAGCTATCTAGATAATATTTTCATTGTGTTCTTGGATGACATCCTTATGTATTCCAAGTCAAAGGAAGAACATGAACAACACTTGATATTGATACTATAAGTGCTAAGGGAACATCAATTGAATGCCAAGTTGAACAAGTTCTCTTTTTACCAAGAGTAGATCCATTATTTGGGGAACATCATTTCAGAGGAAGGTATAGTAGTAGATCCAAAGAAGATTGAATCCATTAGAGGATGGCCAACACCAAAGAATGTGTCAGATAACTTTTGAATGTGTCCTTTGTTGTTTTCTTTATCCATTAAAGGATCCAGGCCAAATTATCCATCATCTCATTCCTATTTTGCGTGAGGGCTTCCTTGAGCAATAGTTTGATAGGATATCCTTCTTTTTCATCCCTCTTTTCTTCCAACATGGGAGGTTTCTTGGGCGGGCAAGAAAAGTTTTCCTAAAGAGAAAAAATCTTGAGACCCAACTCTCTATACCTTGACCTCATCGGGGACATGCACTAAGAATGATAAGGAGTAAATTCTTTGATACCACTGATCTGGATTATTTTATGAACAACATGAAGGAATAAATATAACAAAGATATAAAAAGGAGATACACAAAGATGTTGCAAAGAACAATATAATACTATAAAGCTTAGATTCTATTAATGACTATCTGGAATACAAAAGGCTGTATAATGTAAAGCACACAAGATAGCTAGAATGGTGGTAGCTTATCTTTGAAGAGAGATGTGTCAGCTACTCTCATTTGCAAGATGTTGATTACAATGAGTCTCCAAATGCATTTTTAACATAAATCATAAATGATAAAACCCTAAACATCTGAAACCCTAACCTCAGAAGATGAAATGCCAAAAGGTTTGTGGGCCTCGATGGGGGTAGTTGATACATCAACTTCTCGAGGGTGAAACTTTTGCATACGATCTTTGCTTGGGGCACTCGGTACCCTATTGGAAAATTCTAGCCAAGGAGTACACATTTTGTATGACCCAATACATCCAAACATGGATTTATTGGGTGTTTCCAAGTGAAAAAATGTTTTTTAAGTCCTAAAAATGGCCCTGAAAATTTGGGACCTAAAAAACTATAGAAACAAATCCAATATGGAAACTGTATTTTGAACCAGTGGAATAGATGGGAAGTCACCGATGTCCACCTGGATCAAAGGGATATATATTTTCCTTTTGATTAAATGCCTAGATTTGCACATGTATCAAATACTCCTTATAGAATGAGCACACCATGAATAAAAGAATTACAAATGCAACTAGAAGAATTGTTGAAGAAAGGGTACATATGTCCAAGTGTCTCACCCTGGGGAGAACCAATACTTTTTGTGAAAAAGAAGGATGGACCATTGAGGTTATGCATATACTTTAGACAATGAAATAAAGCCAATGTGAAGAATAAATAATATCTACCCATAATTGATGACCTCTTTGATTAACTAAGAGGAACAAATATATTTTCAAATATAGACCTGAGATCGGGATATCACCAGGTGAGAATCAATGAAGAAGACACCAATAAGACAACTTTTAGAACCAGGTATGGGCATTATGAATTTGTAGTGGTGCTAATTGGATTGAAAAATACACCGACTATCTTTATATGCTTAATGAATGGCATATTCAAAAGTTATCTAGATAAGATTTTCATTGTGTTCTTGGATGAAATCCTTATGTATTACAAGTCAAAGGAAGAACATGAACACCACTTGATATTGGTACTACAAGTGCTAAGGGAGAATCAATTGTATGCCAAGTTGATCAAGTTATCTTTTTACCAAGAGTAGATCCATTATTTGGGGAACATCATTTTAGACGAAGGTATAGTAGTAGATCCAAAGAAGATTGAATCCATTAGAGGATGGCCAACACCAAAGAATGTGTCAAAAGTTAGATCTTTTATGGGACTTGTAGGTGATTATAGGAGGTTTATTGAAGGTTTTTCAAGAATTTATCATCCCATCACTTCTTTACAAAATAAAATAACTAAGTTTAAATGTATAATAGAGTGCGAATAAAGTTTCTAGCTATTGGAGTTACTTTATAGTGCACCTATTTTTAAAATTGTGGATCCAAATGAAAATTTTGTAGTATGCACAGATGCATGAAAACAAGGACTTGGCAGAGTCCTTATTCAAAGTGGATATGTCATTAATTATGAGTCCAAAAGTCTTAAATATCATGAAAGCAATTATGCCACACATGATTTGGAGCTTGTTGTCATAGTACGTACATTGAATATGTGGAGACATTACTTATTGGGGAAGAAATTCAAATTGAGAACATACCATAGTGGTCTGAAATATTTGTTTGAACAACCAACTTTAAATGCTAGGAAAATAAGATGGATGAAATTTTTAAGTGAATATGACTTTGACATCAAGCATATGAAAGGAAAAGAAAATAAAGTTGTTGATACACTTGACAAAAAGTACATATCATGCATGCTACAACCATGAGTATGCATAGCTTAGATTTAAAGAGTAGAATTTTAGATGTTGTTGCTATAGACCAGCATTGCTTATAAGTAAAAGAAATCTTATCACAGGAAGATGTACAACAACAATTTAAAGAATATAATATCAGAGAAGATGAAATACTTATGCATAAAAATAGATTTATGTTCCTAATTTCGAGGAATTAAGGAATTGGGTGTTAAAAGAAATACAAAATGTTCTAATAAGCTTATGATGACATTAGCCCTTGAACCAGTATTTGTCTAGGTGGATACAAATGTAGTCACCTACTTAAAACTACACCAATAGGTGATGATAATCATGGGGAGATTTCTAGCATGCTTGAGAGGCTTTAAAATCTATAGTGACCCGATTTTGAATCTCTACTAGATTCTGAACAAAAGAGGATGTGTTGCACTACTGCTTATGATGGTGTTATGTGATAGTGTTTGGCATAGTGAGGAAGCTCATAGGGAGTGAGTGGATGATAGCCATAGTAAGCCTCAAAATGAGAAAATCCCATAGAAACATTGTCTTCTATATTATGGCTATCCCAAAGGACATGGAGGTAAGACTCCCATTGCTTATTTTGGGTGTAATATATGTGAAGTGCATGGACTAGAATGTGACTAACCACTTCAATTTTCCCTTTATTTTGGGGGTGGAATGTAGTATAAAAATGAAACTTTGACAACCTAATAAGTGCAAAATTATTTTCCAAAATGTACTAAGAAAATGTGCATCCTTATCTGAGAAAATATTGAGGGGAAAATCAAAATGGGACTAGAAATGAGAGAAAAAAAGATTAGTCATTTGTTGGGTAGAGGTAGTTTTAGTAGAAGGAACAAAGAGACCCATCTTGGAGAAAGCACATACTACAACCAAATGCAATCATGTTCCCTCAATGTCATGGGTAGAACACTTAGAAAATCCATAGAGAATAGATTCACATAGTCATCGAGGGATAGGAAAGGGTTGATAAAGCATTTATTTCCATGTGGCTAGCTTGATGATTCTACAAAGAGAGAAATGACTAATGAAATGTGCAATATATCACTACATGGATGGTTGGAAGAAATACCATTTCAAATTATAAAGGGTTTTGATATTACCATAATGACCACAATAGGATGAAGCATGCACCTCATATATGAGCATGAAATGATCTGGTGTCCTGATAATGCAAAGGTAGATGAGGCGATATAACCACCCAACTTGGACTACATGCCAAATGGGACCAAAGAATGAATCTATAACATAAAGAGGTTTCCAATCCTCATAGGTAATACAATGGACATTGAGAATATTCATGACTAGAGTAGGAGGGTGACTGAGCATTTCGGTAACTTGATTGGAACTTCCATTTTTAAACTTGATCACTAGATGAAACTGTTGGATGTAGAAGGCCCATATGAGAGGACACTTCTGTTGAATCTTATAACAATAATTGATAAATATCAATGGGTGGTTATTAGTATGAAGAATTGTTTATTTGCCTATAATCTAATGACACCACTATTTCAAAGCTTGCACAAGAATATACAACTATTGTCATATATGGTGTAGTTGATCCTGGTCTTTATAACTATCTCTAAATGATAAACCATAAGATGACCTCATTTTTTAATTATAACACCAATGGCAAAGTGTGAAGCATCAACTTCAATCTCAAAGGGATGTGAAAAATAGAGAAAAACATAATGCCTACTTCAACTCCTAAAATCTCTCTATGACTATTTTGTTCCATATGAAGACTTGTTAATTAAAAAATTGATTTAAAGGGCATGCTAGATTTGAAAAATGTGATATGAGCAAATGAT
>JASDQU010713345.1:7738-18151 GCA_032191745.1 Picea mariana
CATTGATCAACCTCTTCTATCTATGCCACTCCTAGATGTGATCTGAGATATGAGTGGCCCTATGTTGATGAAATGTCGACAGAAGTTCGATGCCAACATCGTAACGAATCGAAAATTGGAAGTGATTGAGGAAGACTAAAACTAACTAATTAAAAGTTCTTTATACCCCTCTAGGTAGCTCGATATGCCATTTCACGGCAACCCTGGTGAGGGTGCGTTGAAACAATATTAACCGAATATAATCGTCATTAAAAGAATTTGAAGAGCACCATAGGTGAAAGGTGGTGATGTGATCACTAGGATCCTCACTATCCCTTCCCTCGAATTTTGGAATATCTGAAGGAATCTTAGTGGGGACAGAGGGCCATGATGGATCATGACACATGGGGTCATTCATTAACTTAGATAAGTCTGGAAAGTTGAGCGTGGCCAGAAAAGGAAGACAGGGTTGCAACATTTGGCCCCAAGCTCCCTGGAAAGATTGTGGTTGGGGAATCACAACCAGGGATGATTTTAAGGATGGAAATTTATTTTAAAATGTAGAAACCTTGGCGAATCTTATTAATCCTTCATATGCCAACTATAAATGTTGGGCGATATTTTTGTAAAAATATTCAAATTTCAAAGGATTTTATATAGTTTTTATAAAATTTTGGCGATTTTTAAGGTAAAATAATTTTATCCTATAGAATTTGGGCGAATAATTTTAAAATAGCGAATCTCAGTTTTGGAAAAACCATGGAAAATTAGCCCATGAGCGAAATCCAACCCCTAAAATCATCCATGATCACAACCCATCCATATTTCTAGTAAGCACCATGGCCCTGTATGGGTTTGTAAGACCCTCCTCCGGGCTGATTCATAAGGGGTTGGTTGGGCACCATTCCAGTAGGAATGTTTTGATGAGGGTTATAAAAACTTCCCCCAATCGGAGTGGACTCGGGTTGGGGGTTTCCCAACGTGTGAAACTGACCTCCTCTAAGTGTGAACCTAGAGGATAAAGGTGGATTCGTCATGCCAAACGTGTTGGTTAGAATTGACACAGAGGAGGTGGGTGTAAAGGATGGAACATGAGCAATAGCTTGTCCTCCAGGTTAGTTACTCCATCCAAAAGAAACAAGATTAGACTCGGGATTAAGAGGAGGAATGCCTCCAATGGTAAGAGTCTTTTGAGGGACATGAATGCCACCAAACGAGAATGTATTATGTGGAGGATTTTTTCCCCCAAGACCAATTCTAGTATTTGTACCAGCCGTTGGGATGGAGTTTGAAAAATACGATGTAAAATTCGGCATACCATAGGAAAAAGGACTAGAGGCCATAGGGATGGATTGTACATTATAACCCAGTGAGTGGCTAAGAGACCTAGAAGGGTTCGTGGATATAGGTTGAGTATTTACTATAGGATGGGCAGTGGTGATTATAGGCACCTCCGGCACTACAACCTTTGTGGTTGAAGGTGTCGAAGGGGTACCATTAACTATAGTAGGTGTGGGAGTCGAAGGGCTCCCAGTATCTTGATGACTCGGTTCAGTACTCATCCTTGTATGATCACAAGTCTGATAAGTGGAGTTGTGTGTACCACGTTTGATAACTCTATGCCTTTTAGAAGGAAAAGGCTCAAAATGCAGTGGAAATTGTAACAAGCGGCGAGACCTGCGAGGAAGCTGGTTTGGCTCCACGATGACTCGAGACTCTAGATATATAAAACAAATCCTAAGTCCAACTAGTAATCAAAGAGCACACCAAAAATAATCAAATGGCCAATATGCACACAAACAAGATAAAGTATATGAAAGGGACCTCCCTCTCTAAAGTAGGTATGCCTCACCCAAGAGGGGCCTGAGACTCCTCTGCTAAATATCGTAGGTAACAAAATCAGTTATAAGGGCCCTCGTGGGATTAACAACTAGTCAGTTAGATCCTCTCATAAAGGTAATCCTCCATAAAGGTTGTGTGTTTTCTGACCCTTATATGACGCAAGGTACCTGCAAAATAACCCTTGCAAGTAACCTACGTGGTACCTAAGTCAAGCAATTAAGCAACCACAGTATAACTGATGCATAGGAGAACAGTCGTAAGTCAGGTCCACCTTATGGGCAGGGTAGAAAATCCTGAAACCTTGAAAGCACCACCTCTCACAGAGGTAAGGGCACTAGCAAGATCCCCATATACAAATAGATCCCCAAAAATATATCTAATGCTAAGAAGGTATGGGGGAACATCCCTTCAACCAACCTCACGAGACCCCGTGCTTAACTCCGGTGTTAGCGGAGCCTCCTGATATTACATATTATACAATGGATTTCTCCACTCCCTTAGTCAGACACCTATGTTGATTTAATAGCCTTGGAGAAGTTTACTCACAAAATCCTATTCCAAGGCTCTAAATCATAAGCTAGTTTGTGCACCTTAGAAAAATAAAATCGTTACTAATCAATTTTAAATTATAGTGTTACTTTTAATGGCCTTTCTTACTCAAAAAGTGTGATTGTGAAACTAGTGATGTTATGACTCAACAAGTAAAATAAATGAATATGAATACAATGCAAAGTTCTAACTTCAATTTCCAATAAATGATATGCTTTTTCAAAATGAAATTCTCAATTCAGTTATGCAATTCTAAATAAAAATGCAACCTTTCTTCACATGCACTAAGATTAACGATAAAGACTCAAAAGATAAAAAAATGCCTAATATTTTTGTATTTTCAATACAAGAAAATGAAAATGAAAGGACTGAACAACAGCTTGATATAAAGACTCTACTGTGTATAAACAGAGACAAACCAAGTAGGATATCAAGGAGAAAAACACCCATCCCAAGATGCAAGGGAAATCAAATGAAAAATATGATGAGAAAGGCACTGCCCAAAAATTCAACCAAAGATAGGTTTCTTGTCATTCCACGGACACTTAACAGTCACAATAGAGACCCAAGAAGACTCAGCAATCATCAAAACCTACCTAACAATCATCAAGCCCAGCAAACAAGCAACAAAGGGTGATGTACGTGATTGTTCAAGGGAAAAGTGTGTATGTACGCAGCTTGTTGAAGGACAACAAGTGTATGTACGCGATTGTCAAGAAAAACACACGTATATGTGTTAAAACACAGCCAGGCTAAGGAGAAGGCTAAAGAAACTCAAACTTAGAGTGAACAGAGGTTGTCAAGCAATAATATGACAAGAAACTCAATATAAACGAGTGAAATATAAGGAGAAAAACACTCCAAACCCTAAAAAAGAAGATTCTATCCCCAATATGGTCACCAATTTTGTTACGAGGAAAATCTCTCTATGGCTAGGGGTAAACCACAACAGATGGAAATGACTACAGAAATCAACTCTAATCTCAAGTATGTTATATAAACAAATATGCTAGGAAGACAAGATAAAAGGCCTACCTCATCCAGACGTTTGATGAAGTCCATCGCTGAGCACTTGACCCAAAGCAATATACGTGCAACTAGTCCTCAACAACCAAGAAACATAAGCATATGGTGATAATAGATAATGTTAGAACATTTGGTAGAATAATCCATCAACAATCATAACAAATACGCCCATGGAATAACAATTCAAATATTTGCAAGATATTAATTGGATGAGAAAAGAGTATTTATATTAAAATTTAATCAATAGAAGTGAATGAATTACCAACTTCTGTGTCGGCATGGTTCGGAACCGAGAAACTAAGTTCCCTCCAGTTGGGCCTCCACCACTTCAATCCTCCACCAAAGGAAAGATCATATAAGAGAGACAATGAGGTCCTCAATCAATAAGGGAAGAGCTTGGGGGTTGAACAATGTGTTCAGACTTAAAGGAAAAAGGGATGCAGACTCAATGTGAAGTGAATAATTTCTCCAGAGTAACTTTTCTCTCAAAGTTGAATTATTCTCCTCTTTTCCATAGCTCGGATTTGGCCCATTTGTTGCCTTCAAGTGGAACTGAAGGGTCGAGTCGGAATGTTTCCAGTATATGGAAGGCCAAGGATCATAGATCCCATGAAGTGACATGGAAACCCGACACCATTTTTAATTTTGGGCACAAATCCTGATGTATGCAGGTTGTAGTGGTGCAACCTGCGTATACACATGATGTAATATAGGCAAGGCGCGTATATGTGGAAAAATCATGTTCTTAGCTCTGGTATTTGCAAAAAGGGACTTCAAGTCTGCATAGGGAAATGGAAAAAGGCCCTATGTGCAAGTTTTCATATGGTGAGGCAAATCTTGCTATAACAGGTGCATCCTTGTGTATTGACTTGTGTCAGGTAGCACCCTATTATTGACTTTAAATAAAATAAAATACGATAGCCTTATAGAAATATTTTATTATATTCACATCAACCTCACCTTGGTCCTTATCCAACATCCTTACACTTCATCGTTTGTAGAATCATAATACATGAGTTTTCTCATATTAAGTCATTATTAGTGTCCATGATTTTAGAAGAACAAAGATGGATTCACTGTCGTTTTCCTAGTCGACCATTTTATGGGTTTTCCTTAGAAATGTCAAAATAGAACTTCTCTAGAACCATTTGAAATGTAGCTTTAATTAGAGAAACTTTAAAATTTTCTCTATTGTCACTTTTATGGTGAAGCTACTCCATATTTGCGCTCCCTATAATGAAATATCATGGTCATTCCTCCTCAAATGTATTCCTAATATTATAAAATGCATGCTTAGGAGTAATCCATAAAATTAAATGTTTGTTTTCCCAGTAACAACGCCCGGGGAAAATCCTCGTGTACTTCCCCTCATTTTGAGGATAGTACCTAGGGTAAACCCTAGATTCTTAAAGGCATAAGGCCAAGCCATCAATAGGGCTTGAAGTCATTACAAAAATATACTCATTATGAGCTCGACATGTCATTTATGATAATAGAACCTGGGTGGGGAAGATAACACTCCAACCCAAAACCACGCGGGCTAGACCTAATTGACAATTAAAAAAAATGATTTTATCATTTCAATGTTAGATTAACATAGCAATGTAAATGAGTTCTTTCACATTATATATAACACCTAAGTAAGTTTTTGAGACAACAAAATATGTATATAATTGTGAAGCTTCTAGATACTTGGTAAATCACTTATTATACTTTATACGGAAAGAATAATTCCAACAATATTATGTTTGATCATACATTTGATGCTAGAGTTGAGAAGTTTGGAAGCTACCTCATAAATTTTAGGTCATTGTGGTGCAAATATATTATTTCATAGTTGTTATAGTTTCTAATAATTCGACATTATGGTTGACAAAGGTTAAGAATTTTACCTTACCAAAGCATATATATAAATATCTTTGCAATAGTAAATCATTTTGATCATGAATGTGATCCTTGCAAAGTTGTTTGGTGAAATTTAACTTTAATTGTAGCCTAGGAAAATCACATATGCACAGGGTCACATTGTGATTTGAGGAAAGGGGAGGAAACTAATGTGTATACACTACAAGAAATATTTTAGGATGAGATTGAATAGTACTCTAACTAAATACAAAATTCTCCACCCAACTCGAGATAAGATAGGCAGAAACCTCAACAACTCGATTGATTTGTGAGTGAAAATGCAATCATGGAAATCTAGTTTTTGGTTAATTGATTGGCAGTGATCGTGTATACAATTAAATGATCTTATGGCACTATTTTTACCTCTTTTTATTCCTGACACTGGCAGTTTTCCTCCTTCCCCTTTCCCTCAAATCATTTGAAATTGGTCAACAATTCTCTCTTTCTTATGATTTTTCTTGACTTTATAGTATATGAGTATTTTTTATTTCAACATATTTTGTTTCCCCAATTCATATTAGTTTCATTTCTCAAGACATCATTTCTTTAATGGGTAGGAGAACCGAACAGATTTTCATCCCACCTCCACCAAATTCTCCCTCCTAAATCCCTATTCTAATATCTTAACTTTGCACTGGTAAATATGATTGTCATTCATCTGTCATTTAGGAAGAATCCCTCAAATATTACCCCCATGTCACCCAATCCACCTCTCTTTCCCTAAACACTAGCTCGTGCACCATGAACCAATGGTATGATGCAAACTACAAAGCTCTACATAGTAAGCTTAGACATGCCTTCTCCCATTATAATTGTTCTTATCCTAGCCTTAAAGCTTATTATTGATTCCTCCTCCACCACAAAAAATCCCTTTTCATCTCACAGAGGAGATGTGAAATTTTTTTCTTCCCTTCCCCATTCCCCTAAAATATTTTCGTACACCATCTTCCCCCTACACTCCCCCTCCTTTTGGATCTAGATTCAGATTCCATGTTCTCTCATACCTCCACTCTATATGATCTCCCTAGATAGGCCATCATTTAGGTCACCTCTCCCCCCCTCACCCTTCTTGCTAATTTTTCTCATATCAAGAGATCCAATAGGTTGTTTTCTTTATGAGTGTCGAAAAAGTGACATAGACTTGTTCAAGCATGGTCTTCATGCCCCGGATTACCACTTGGCATACATGTTTAACTATGTTGTGTGTAAATCATTTCCATAGGCTTGATTTCATCACACTATTTAATTGATCTATAAGTTAGGACCCAGTTCAGATCCAAACAACCACAAAATGATCATGGTTGGCCACACCTTCTCCAAGATTTATGTCACAGTCCTTCATATGAATCTCTCTACAAAGATTGAGAGGAGACTTCTTAGAGATAGAGGACAAGTAAGGTTTCTTTATGCACATCAAACCATTGATCACATCCTTACACTCTAATCCATCATTAACAAGGCATGGCATTTCTCTTTGAAAGTACATTTCTTCTTTGTATACTTTTAGAAAGTTTTCAACTCGGTTCCTAGTGAGGCTTTGTTCCAAAGGATCAAAGGTATTGGTATTTCCAAGACACTCTTGACTTCCATTATTCTCCTATACAAGTCGCTTCTTGGTCATCCTGCATTTCACATGGGATGTATAACTTTATTAGGAGTACCATTGGGGTAAAAATGGGTTCCCCTTGTCCCCCACCCTTTTTGGTATCTACTTAGATGAGCCTGAGTTTTTTTTGCATGATCATATCTAAGATGGAGATGGGTATCGCCTCCACTAGATCTTGATTTATACTCTTCTCTTTGTCGATGAAATGATACACTTGGCCTCATCTTTGAAGGGGATTCAAAGATATCTAGATGCTTTGGAACTTTTTGTGATCTTACACAATTGATGTCAAACTTGAGTAAAACCAAGGTGATGATCTTCAATTGGTTGAAGAAGGTTCTATTGGATCATTATCCTTTTTAGAGGAGAGGAGATTTAGATCACCAACACTTATAATTATTTGGGGGTGAAATTCTTGGGACCTTGCTTTAGTATTCAACATGATCTTTCGCCTTGTGTCAACAAAGGTTACGGATCCTTAGCTTCTCTTGAGAGACAGTGTTTCCAACACTATTTTTACAATATTCAATCCAACATGTCTCTTATGGATTCACTTATTTGGCCCATGGTCCTTTATGGCTCAGAGGTTTGGGGTATTTTTTACTAGATCTCGATTGGACCTCGGTTGAGAGAGTTCATATACTTCTCCTTCGTTGCATTATTAGATGGAAGAAAACCTTGCCCCTACACATCATCCTTGCATAGATTGGTGCCTGACCCTTCCAACTTGAGACTGTTTTCCCCCTTGTTTCACTTATGCACCACATTTGGAGTTTCATCGAATCAACAAAGGGTTGAGACTGGTACTTTTACCTATNTGCCTGACCCTTCCAACTTGAGACTGTTTTCCCCCTTGTTTCACTTATGCACCACATTTGGAGTTTCTTCGACTCAACAAAGGGTTGAGACTGGTACTTTTACCTATCCTATTTCTCATCGAAGTCCATTTCCTTATTTGGTCCTCATGGTCATACTAGATGTCGGTTTATAGGTTGAGAGGACACTTAAATTGTGTCTAAACCCAGGCTCCTTGTATCTAAAACCCTAATACCAATTATCCCCTAGGGTTAGCTCCATCAATTGTTGATATGCTTGTTTACACTGGGTACCATCCTTGGAATGAGGGGGAGTTACTAGGAGGTTCCCAGGGAGTTATTTCCAAAGCATTGTTGATTCTTTTCAATATGGGAAATGACATCACATTCAGTTTTCATACTTCAAGTTTTTGAATCCCACACTTTCCATAATGCCTCTCACTCATTTAGTATTTAATTAATGGAATCCCCACTAATACAATAAATAATGGGAACAAAACACATAATTAATAATTTAAGTGAAAAATAGCAAAAATATTGCCCCAATAAAGAGAAAATAGTGAAAAATGTTGCCCCAAAAAAGCAAAAATAGTGAAAATGCAGAGTGAAATTGTTGTGCAAATGTGTTAAAAGAATTTCGAACGAAATAATTTATATATTTTCGCACTGATTCATTGCGTCGCTCCAATGTTTTCCAACCAACAGATGTTTGATTTTCAACTTTTTGGTCAAAAATTGTTTTCGACCAAAAGTTAGTCTTTCTGTTAAAACTAACTTTTGGACCAAAAAAGACTAACTTTTGGCCAAAAAGTAGTAACTTTTGGACAAAAAAAGACTAACTTTTGGCCAAAAAGTAGTAACTTTTGGCAAAACTGTTAGTTCAGCCAAAAACCTACACGTATGGTACGCTTTAGAAAACTGTCACTTCTCTTTAGCTCAGTCCAACTTTGGGAGGAGCAGACTCCAAATATTGTCAATCTTGTTTCACAACTAATACCAACATTTTTAGAATTGAATGTAATTTCATTTGATACAATTTGTATTCAATTTAATTAGCTTTTGGTATTTTTAATTAATTTTATAAAAAAATGTCTGTAGAGTTTTTTTAGATGACATAATGATTTAGTAAAATGAAAAATCAATATCTGCAATAATACACAATTAAAAATTATGGAAAATTTATATTATAGAACCTTTCATTGTCCTCTTCAAAAGGGTATTTTTATATTTTACTTTTAAATCAAAATTAAGACACATACATGGAGTCTCACTAAACGTGTTTAAAATCTGTAACTTTTTCAGATTGGTCAAATTCAAAAAAATGTAGAAATTATAATATTCATCCGTTAAATTCAAAACTATAGTCATACTTTAATAGAGTATGTTTGAATTGTTGCAACATATTTCATTTTTCATAAACATGAATTTAATAATGAGTACAAGCACATCTAAAAACATAACTCATTATCAATCCCTTCATTTTTAAGGAACATGTTAAACAATCGCTAAATTGACATATCAAATGTTAATAAAAAAAATTCAAAAAATAGTGAATAGAAAGCTAACAAAATTCATGACATGTTTTTTTTTACAGTAAAGTGAAATTCTAAATAAAAAAATACTTTTGTTTACCGAAAATTGAAAAACGTATGAAAATATATTTTATTTTCTCAAAAAACAAGGAAAATAGACACCCACATTTATGATTTTAAATATAAATCTCTCAACAATTCACCAATCTTTAACAAGATTGGTCAAGCTTATAATAAAGATAATGCATATTTTTTCTGTGTTTCACATAAAACTATTTAATGATTATTTAATGTATAACTTGTATGTTCCTTTAGTTTTGTGTTTATATGGATCTTGGGAAGCTCCAAATCATAAACATCGTAACCTAAATAATAAGCAATGGATGCAATGATGTTAGATTGTCATGTCCTTGGAATAATATAAAGAAAGTAGGGTCTCTTCATTGCTTTTATAGTATTTTGATAGAATTATCACCCTTGAAAAAACACCTCAAAATCTACTACAATTTATTCTTCCTTAATGAGATCTAAAATAAAAAAAATCCATACCATGAAAGATCCACAACAATAAAATCTAACACACCAAAAGTTCCCCCTTGGCACCTTCACTAGCATCACAAAGTGTACAAGATAATATCATTCCTTCTTCTCCACATCAAGCACTCCAAGTAGAGTACGGTTTCCAAATTCCACAAAACCTTATCAAGATCAAGTGCTTCTTTACTCCTCTAATGTTTCTCCCAAACTCTAGCTTATGTTGACTTCTTAGGAAAAAACCCTAAATCTTGTGAATTTCTTCAAGAACTCTAGCATTGAAGACAACGAGAGAAAATGTAAATGAAGAAGAGTAGAAAATAATGAATTATTCCAATGTTTTGTTATGGTTAATGGCAATTTTATTCAATTTTGTTAGTATTATTATATAATTAGGTCATGTGAGTATTCCACTCATTCTATAAATTCCTAGGTTGTGAGAAAGGAAATTATCTACCTCTCATCATCACCCCAATGCCTAGATTGTTAGAAATCCCATGTGCTTCTTCTAAATACAACACCTATTTGGAAACAATGCATCTCACCAAATCCCTTCTATAATGGTGTAACAATGTTAGGGTTTCATTAAAGTATATAGTGTAATTATGAAAATAGTCCAACCTAC
>JASDQU010713346.1:1622-27326 GCA_032191745.1 Picea mariana
AATAATGAGTCATATTTACATCAAACACTATTGGGTCCATTACCCAAAACTTTGTGCTATGGGTCTTTCTTCAAGGGTTGACATCAATGACAACCAACCTTAATCAACAAAAACAAGATAAAATGAATCGACGTAAGAAAGGGTTTAAACAAACCCCTTTTTGTAACATGAATAAGGGATTTCAAATAAATTACCATCCATATAGTACACAAAAAACTCAAGGAGGGAACAAGCCAGAAAATTTGGTATTTAGGAAGATTGCAAATGGTCCTAGAGAACCATAGAAATGTTGGGAGTGTGGAGAACCAAATTTACAAGGAAATTTCTCACGTTTAAATATAGCAAATAGGACTGCAGTTCACAACCTACAGGAAATTACTACAGTGGGAGATATGGGAGAGCACATACACAGAATTAATGTTTCCTCGGAAGGAAGACAAGTTGATCATCAATATATTGTAGTAGAGATCGAAGGTATGATAAAAAACAAACAATTCTCTATCCTGATAGACCCATGGAAAAGTTTGAGTTACATAACCCCATCATTAGTAGAAAGTTGTAAACTGAAAAAAGTGAAACACCCTAAGTCTTGGTTAGTACAATTAGTCGTCAACACAAAAATAAAAGTATTGGAATATATTTCTAAGTGTGATATAATAATAAATAATTAGAATACTTCAGTTAACTTAAATGTGTTACCCTTAGGATCATATGACATTCTTATAGGCATGGATTAGATGGAATCACACAAGATCTTGTTAAATTGTTATGAAAAATCATTCTTTTATCAAGAAGAAAATGGGGTAAAGGGAATGGTACAAGGACTAAAAAAACCAGTTTTAGTAAGACAATTATCAGCCATGTAGCTTAAGAAATGTATCAGAAAAGGATGTCAATTCTATGCAATTCAGGTAATGGATATGTTAAATGAATATGACAACCCAAAACTGGAAGATCACTCAGTCTTAAGATATTTTAAAGACATCTTTGTGGATGAAATACCAGAACTACCTCCAAGAAGGGAAATAGACTTCTCTATTGACTTAGTACCAGTATGTGCCCCTATATCAAAGGCACCCTACAAAATGAGTATTCCTGAGTTAACATAACTTAAAATAAAAATTCAAGAACTACTAGACAAAGGATATATCAAACCCAGTGTATCACCTTTGGGAGCACCGATATTATTTTTCAAGAAAAAGGATGGGACATTCCGATTATGTATCAATTATTAACATTTAAATAAAATGACCATTAAAAATAAGTATCCTCTGCTGAGGATTAATGATCTGTTTGATCAAGTGGGAGGGGAAAAAATATTTTCCAAGATTGATCTAATATCTGGTTATCACCAAGTCAGGCTTAAGGATGAGGATATTAATAAAACAACTTTTTGAACACGATACAGACATTATGAGTTTGTAGTAATTCCTTTTGGACTCACAAATGCACCAACAACCTTTATGTGCCTAATGAACAATATATTATGCCAGTATCTAGATCAATTTGTTTTGATTTGTATTGACGACATGTTGATTTATTCAAATACTGAAAAAGAACATGAAGGCATCCTGTAAGGCGTTCTTTCTACAAGTTCAACCAAACTTTGTCGACCACCTGAAATTTATGTGGCACCCGATGTTGATCATGGCACTTTTTGTACTTGTCATTGGAATTATATAGGATATCTTGAATGTATTAGCGGATGTGATGGATCTGCTCAATGAACTAGGTGGCTTTGTTAGTTTCAGTTGGAGCAGGAGATGATTCGATCGAGATGACCACAAGGGGAAGTGCAACATTTATGGGACCCAATGATTGGAATCCCAACCCCACCTAAAAGGGGTTGTGGTCAGTTGAGCTATGCGGGGCTTGGTTGTAGCTATGTTGGACATAGGGAAGAATATCGTCCCATGTGAGAGGGTTCTTGGAATTATACATGTGCAGGATATGCACAATCATTCGATTTATGACCTCAGTTTGGCCATCTATCTAGGGGTGGAAGGATTTGGATTTGCTGAGCTTGGTGTCCAGCAGTGACCAGAGGTTCGACTAGAATGTGTTGAGAAATTGACTGTCTTGATCTAAGAATATTTTTTGTGGGATTCAAAAATGTACCTAGACCCATTCGAATAATATCTTGGCAGTGGCCTCTGCTATGATGCTCTTCTTGCAAGAAACCATAATCGCCATCTTAGAAAAGTGAACAACAACCACAAAAACACAGTCATTTCTTCACTTGGTGGACGGGAGGCCTGACATGTAGTCCACTGAGATAGATTCGCATGGCCTGTCAGGAGTAGGAAGAGGGGTGTACAGGCCCTGTTTCTTGGTGGTCGGTTTGGCAATAGCATAGGTAGTGCAGGACCTGATATACTTGTTGACCTCCTATCAAAGTTTCAGCCAGTAGAAATGTTTCTGTAGCATCGCCATTGTCTTTTCGATGCTGAAGTGTCCCACCACCCAACTATAGTGGGATTCCTAGATCATCTTCGATCGCTTGCTTGATGGAATGTAGATATGGCGAAGATGACACAACAACCCATCCTAAATATGGAAATTATTGACAAATGCATTTTCACCCAACATTTAGTAGGTGGTGGCGAAGTTTGGGTCTGTCTCATAGAGTTGGGGCCATTCAGAGGTATCATGGTTGCAAGATTCTAGCACCATGGTGAGTGTCGTGACTGGCGATATGTTGAGGCAATCAACGATGCGGTTGGTGCTTCCTGTTTTATACTTGATGTTGAGGTGGAATTGCTACAAGTATGTGGACCACTTTTGATGGCAGTCATTCCGCAATTTTCCTTGTGTCTGCATGAACTGCATTGGCTTATGATCAGTGTGGATGACTTTCTCCTTCCCAAGAATAAAATTTCTCCACTGGAGGCAGGATTGCACAATGGAGTACATTTATTTAACATAAGTAGGGTACTTATGGACAACATTTGATATTTTCTCACTATGATAGGCCATGGGGTGGTCATGCTGAGTGAGAACGACACCCACAGCATAGTCTGAAGCATCTGTATCGATCTCAAAGGGATGTTGCAAGTCTGGTAGTGAAAGTACTAGGGATGAGCACAAGCATTTCTTCAAATCATCAAATGATTTTTGTTGGGACCGGACCCACACAAATTTATCCTTACCACCACCCCTAGTTATTTGGTTGAGGGCCCATGTAATATGGGAGAATCCAAACACAAACCTGCAGTAGAAATTGGTAAGGCCCAATAAGCTCTAAAGCTCAATGAGTGTGGTTGGGGTTGGCCAATCACGGATTACTTGGATCTTAGTTGGATCCACATGTACGCCATGTTGATCAACGATGTAGCCCAAGTAATGGACCCTGTCCATGTCGAAGGAGAATTTTTCCAAGTTGGCGTATAGCTTTTGTTGTCGCAGGGTGTGTAGAACCTGCTGAATATGCTACAAGTGTTCTTCCCAAGTCTTGTTGTAAATGAGAATGTCATACAGATACACCACTACAAAATTAATTGTGAATGGTCGTAGGATATCGTCCATCATCCTCATGAAAGTGGCTAGAGAATTTTTCAAACCAAAGGGCATGACCAACCATTCAAAAAGGCCTTCCTTTGACTTGAAGGAGGTCTTCCATACATATGTTTGTTCTATCGGGACCTAGTGGTACCCAGACTTCAGATAAATATTTATTTGGCCCCCGTGAGTTGATCAAGGAGGTCGTCAATTCAGGAAATCGGGTATCGTTTTCTGACTGTGGTTTTATTCAGATCCCAAAAATCAATGCAGAGTCACCAGGTTCCATATTTCTTTTGTACCAGCATGATTGGGCTCCCACAAAGTGATGAGATGGGATGGATGTACCCCTTGTCGAGAAGTTATTGGATCTGTTGATTGATCTCCTCATTCTCTAACAAAGAGCGGCGATAGACCCGCCCATTAGGCAGCAGTGCGTCGAGGGTCAGATCGATGGGGTGCTTGACCTGGAAATGTAGAGGTACCCTGGTAGGTGAGGAGAAGATATCCAAGTATTCTTCCATGACCTTATCTACTTGCTTCTGTTGTGTGGAGAGGTCGGCCACAGAGAACCTGGAAGTGGTTGTGATCTTTCTCTCATTCTGAGAGTGAATCACGAAGAATACAAACTTCCTCATCTCAAAGATAACCTTCCTTCATTGCTTGTAAGAGATTAATGAAATAACACTAGGTGGGACTGCCTCGGGTATCCTGTACAGTTTCCTGTTCAAAGTAATAATAAACTACGAGGCCTAGACTCATATACATAATGACGTTTCCATAAATAAGGTTGGCCCAAAAGAACATCACAAACTTCTAGAGGATCAACATCACAGAATACCTCATCTTTGAAGGGCTTGATGTCATACGACATTTGACACTGTTGGCTGAAGCGGAGATTACTTCCTTGGTGGAGCCATCCAACGGTGTAGAGTTGTGGATGCAGAGTTGTCGACAAGACCAACTACTTGAGGACCTCTGCTGAGATGAGGTTCTTCTAGCTACCGCTATCAACGATGATCTTCTAGCTATCGCTATCAATGATGTGGGTGCCTTTTACCCACATCTATGAATGGAAGAGGCACTCTCCTTCTTATGGATCATCTAGTTTACCAGGCTGAAACTTGGTGGTAGAAACGATGGCACTAGGTTCTGTGTCAATGATCTATATTCCCCTTTCTAGTTCTAACTTAGAGGCAAAACCCACATCTGATTAAGAGGCTTTCACTTCGGCCACCAGCCACTGTTTTGAGCAACAGTCAATAGTGTTATGCAAAGGGCTCTTACGGAAGTCACACCACTTGCCAGTATCTTTATTTTTCTTTCTGGTGTCCTTTGCTTGCGGATTAGATTGGTTGTCCTAATATTGTCCATATTTTCTCTGTCCTTTGTTATGTGGGTTGGGACCGCCTTTTCCTGGCTTTTGTTGTGAGGGGTTCCCAGGCCCAAATTTTCGCATCTTTTGTTTGAGCTTCTACTCGATTTTGATGACATATCGGTAGGTCGTGCCTAAGGATGAGATGTATAGAAATTCCATTTCATTCTGGATGTATCTATGCAGAGCACTGCAATACTTGAGCACCAGATGTCGCTCTGAATCTTTGATACCCAACTTGGTGTACAAGATATGGAAGATATTTGTGAACTCTTGCACTGCTTGGTCTCTTTCTTGCCATAGTGTGGTCCATTTGGTATACAAGTTGTCATAACTTTCAATAGGGTATTATTGTTACTTAATAGCATCCCTGAAGGATTCTTAGGTGGTCATGACTATAAATAATGAGGGTTCCTCTATTTTCTTTTGCTCACAAAATGTTTTCCACCAATATTTGACATGGGGAACATCTTTGAGGAGCAAAAAAGTAATCTTTTCTCTATTCAAAAAGTTATGGATGAAAAAATACCCCTCTAGTAGATTCAACCACTTTTCTACAACATATGCATCTATCTGACCTTCAAATACAGAAATATTGAATTTTATTTGTACCTTGAAGGGGGCGACACCTCCGCTCGAAGAAGATGTGTCACCTGTTGGTAGTTGTCGAAGGATTTGCATGAACTATCCATCATCCCATTCTTTGTTGCGTGAGGGATTACTCAAGAAACATTTTGAAAGGATTTCATGTCACGTCATATTTATTTTTTACTGCCATGAAAGGTCACTTGGGCATGCAAGAGCTTTTGTCCTCAAGAGAAACAAGCTCGAGACCCAATTCTTTGTACTATGACCTCGTTGGGGACATGTATTAAGACAACAAGAAGCACACCACTCTGATACCACTAATCTAAATTTTATGAGAAGAATGAAATGACTATAGATTATTAACAAATGATTAACATAGAATAACAGAGATACAGTAAAATTGGTTTTCTATTTAATAAGGAAATAAGCTGAAACTGTAAAATGCAATGGAAAACAGGCTTGCTGGAATGGTGGCGGCTTATCTCTGAGAAGAGATGTGACGGTTGCGCTCATTCTCAAGAATATGGTTACCATGAGGCTCTGAATGCCTTTTACAATAAATAGGAATGTAAAAAACCCTATACATCCAAAAACCTAACCCTACGAGATGAAGCGCCAAAAGTCATGTGGGCCCCATTTGGGTAAGTTAGTACATCAACTTCCCAGGGTCGTAACTTTTGCATACTATCTTCGTTTTAGGCGCATGATAGCTCGTTGGAAAGGTCTAATCGAGAAGAAAATTTTCTACTAGCCTAGGTTTGTTCCTTTGGAAAACACTTGAGCCCCAAATCCCAAAAAATGTCGTTTAGGGCCTCAAAATAGCCTCGGAAATTTAGAACCCGAAACACTGCCGAAAAATTTCCAAGGTTGAAAGTTGCTTTTCAAGCAAGAGGAATAGGTGGGTGGCCAATGATATCCACCTGGATCATCTATTACAAACTTTCCCTATATTGGAATGGAAATGGGAAGTAATACCAATGTATTTTATCACATGTTTGCCAAATACTAAAAAAAAAATGACTCAATTATGGTAGTAGTGGATAAGTAAAGTAAATCTGCACATTGTATACTTGTAAAGTCTACTTACAAAGTTGTTCATATTGAAAAAAAAATTATGAAAGAATTTTTTAGGTTACACGGGATACCAAAGATCCTATACAATTTCCTATTCAATTAATAATAACACTATGAGGCCTAGACTCATATACATAATGACGTTTCCATAAATAAGGTTGGCCCAAAAGAACATCACAAACTTCGAGAGGAGAAACATCACACAATACCTCGTCTTTTAAGGGCTTGATGTCGTATGACAGTTGAAACTATTGGCTAATGTGGAGATGGCTTCCTTGGTGGAGCCATCCAATGGTGTAGGGTTGTGGGTGCGGAGTTGTCGGTAGGGCCAACCGCTTGACGACCTTTGCTAAGATGAGGTTCTTCTGGCTACCACTATCAACGATGAAGTGTAGCGGGGTTCCTTTTACCCACATCTGTGAATGGAGGAGGCACTCTCCTTCTTCTGGCTCGTCTGGTTCACTAGGCTGGAACTTGGTGGTAGCAACGGTGGCACTGGATTCTGTGTCAATGATCTATCTTCCCCTTTTTGGTTCTGACTCGGAATCAGAACCTACATCTGATTCAGAGGCTTTCACTTCATCCACCAGTGATTGTTTTGAGTAGCAGTCAGCAGTGTTATGCCAAGGGATCTTATGGAAGTTGCACCACTTTCCAGTATCTTTATTTTTCTTTCTGGTGTCCTTTGCTTGTGGATTGGACTGGTTGTCCTGATACTGTCCATCTTTTCTCTGTCATTTGTTCTATGGGTTGAGGCTGCCCTTTCCTGGATTTTGTTGTGAGGAGTTCCCAGGCCCAAATTGCCACATCTTTTGTTTGAGCTTCTTCTCGATTTTGACGTTATATCGGTAGTTCACACCCAAGGATAAGATGTACATAAATTCCATTTCGGTGTAGATGTATCTATGCAGAGCACCGCGATACTTGAGAACCAAGTGTCGCTCTAAATCTTTGATACCCAACTTGGTGCACAAGATATGGAAGATATTTGTGAACTCTGGCACTGCTTGGTCTCTTTCTTGCTGCATTGTGGTCCATTTGGTATACAAGTCGTCATAAATTTCGACAGGGTAGTATTGTTCCTTGATAGCATCTCTGAAGGATTCCCAGATGGTCTTGACTGTAAATAATGAGGGTTCCTTTGTTTCATTTTTCTCACAGAAAGTTTCCCACCAATCTTTGACATGGGGAAGGACTTTGAGGAGCACAAAAGTAATCTTTTCTCTATTCGAAAATTTATGGACAAAAAAATACCCTTCTAGTAGATTCAACCACTTGTCTACATCATATGCATCTATCTGACCCTCAAATATAGGAATATCGAAATTTATTTGTACCTTGAAGGGGTTGATGCCTCTGCTCGAAGAAGATGTGTGGCATGTTGATAGTCGTTGAAGGATTTGTGAGAAACTATCCATCATCTCATTCTTCTATTGTGTGAGGGCTTCCTCAAGAAAAATTTTGAAAGGATATCTTTTCCTATCATCTTTCTTTTATCCTTCCATGAGAGGTAGCTTGGTCGTGTGAGATATTTTGTCCTCAAGAGAAACAAGCTCGAGCCCCAATTCTTTGTACTATGACCTCGTTGGGGACATGCATTAGGATGACAAGGAGTAGACCACACTGATACCAATGATATGGATTTTATAAGTACCTAAATGATTATATATTATTAACAGATGCTTAACATAGAATAACAGAGATACAGTAAAAATGGTTTTCTATTCAATAAGGAAATAAGTTGAAACTGTAAAATGCAACGGAAAACAAGCTTGTTGGAATGGTGGCGGATTATCTATGAAAAGAGATGTGACAGTTGTGCTCATTCTCAAGAATATGGTTACCATGTGGCTCTCAAGGCCTTTTACAATAAATAGGAATGTCAAAAACCCTATACATCCAAAAACCTAACCCTAGGAGATGAAGCGCCAAAAGTCATGTGGGCCCCATTTGGGTAAGTTAGTACATCAACTTCTCATGGTCGTAACTTTTGCATACAATCTTTTTTTTAGGCACACGATAGCTCGTTGGAAAGGACTACCTGAAAAGAAAAATTTCCGACTGGCCTAGCTTAGTTCCTTTGAAAGTCACCTGGGCCCCAAATCCCAAAAAATGTCGTTTAGGGCCTCAAAACATCCCCAGAAGTTTGGAACCCAAAAAACTGCCGAAAAACTGCTAAGGTTGAAAGTTGTTTTTAGAGCCAGAGGAATAGGTAAGTGGCCACCGATATCCACCTGGATCATCTATTACAAACTTTCCCTATACCAGAATAGAAATGGGAAGTAATATCAATGTATTTTATCACATGTTTTCCAAATACTAAAAAAAAACATGACTCAATTATGGTAGTAGTGGATAAGTGAAGTAAATATGCACATTTTATACTTGTAAAGTCTACTTGCAAAGTTGTTCATATTGAAAAAAAAATTATGAAATAATTTTTTAGGTTACACAGGATACCAAAGATCCTATAAAATTTCCTGTTCAAAGTAATAATAACACTACTAGGCCTAGACTCATATACATCATGGCATTTCCATAAATAAGGTTGGCCTAAAAGAACATCACAAACCTCGAGAGGAGAAACATCACACAATACCTCATCTTTAAAGGGATTGATGTTGTACGACAGTTGACACTGTTGGTTAACGCGGAGATCTCTTCCTTGGCAGATCCATCCAATGGTGTAGGTTTATGGGTGTGGAGTTGTCGGCAGGGCCAACCACTCAACGGACTATGTTGAGATGAGGGTCTTCTTGATACCACTATCAATGATGAAGTGAAGCGGGGTGCCTTTTACCCACATCTGTGAATGGAAGAGGCACTCTCCTTCTTTGGATTGTCTGGTTCACCAAGTTGGAACTTGGTGGTAGCAACGATGGCACCAGGTTCTGTGTCAATGATTTGTCTTCCCCTTTCTGGTTCTGACTCAGAGTCAGATCCCGCATCTGATTCAGAGGATTTCACTTTGGCCACCAGCGACTATTTTGAGCAGCAGTCAACAGTTTTATTCCAAGGGATCTTATGGAAGTCGCACCACTTGCCAGTATCTTTATTTTTCTTTCTTGTGTCCTTTGCTTGTGGATTGGATTGGTTTTCCTGATACTGTCCATATTTTCTCTTTTCCTTGTTCTGTGGGTTGGGGCCGCCCTTTCCTGGATTTTGTTGTGAGGGGTTTCCAAGCCCAAATTTCCGCATCTTTTGTTTGAGCTTCTGCGCAATTTTGATGGCATATCGGTAGGCTGCGCCCAAGGACAAGATGTATAGAAATTTCATTTTGGTTTGGATGTATCTATGCAGAGCACCATGATACTTGAGCACCATATGTCGCTCTGAATATTTGATACCCAACTTGGTGCACAAGATATGGAATATATTTGTGAACTCTGGCACTGCTTGATCTCTTTCTTGCCGTAGTGTGGTCCATTTGGTATACAAGTCATCATAACTTTTGACAAGGTAGTATTATAACTTAATAGCATCCATGAAGGATTCCTAGGTGGTCGTGACTGTAAATAATGAGGGTTCCTTTGTTTCCTTTTTCTCACAGAAAGTTTCCCACCAATCTTTGACATGGGGAATGGCTTTGAGGAGCGCAAAAGTAATATTTTCTCTATTCAAAAAGTTATGGACAAAAAAATACCCTTTTAGTAGATTCAACCACTTTTCTACATCATATGTGTCTATCTGACCTTCAAATACAGGAATATCAAAGTTTATTTGTACCTTTAAGGGGGAGACACCTTCACTCAAAGAATATGTGTCGCTTGTTGGTAGTCGTCGAAGAATTTATGCAAAACTATCCATCATCTCATTCTTTTGTTGCATGAGGGATTCCTCAAGCAACATTTTGAAAGGATCTCTTGTCCCATCATCTTTATTTTCTCCTACCATGAGAGGTCACTTGGGCGTGCAAGAGATTTTGTCCTCAAGAGAAACAAGCTCGAGACCTAATTCTTTATACTATGACCTCGTTGGGGACATGCATTAAGATGACAAGGAGAAGACCGCTCTGATACCATTGATCCAGATTTTATGAGAAGAATGAAGTGAATATAGATTATTAACATATGCTTAACACAGAATAACAGAGATACAGTAAAACTGGTTTTCTATTCAATAAGGAAATAAGCTAAAACTGTAAAATGCAACAGAAAACAGGCTTGTTGGAATGGTGGCTGCTTATCTCTTAGAAGAGATGTGACGGTTGTGCTCATTCTCAAGAAGATGGTTACCATGAGGCTCTGAAGGTCTTTTACAATAAATAGGAATGTCAAAAACCCTACACATCCAAAAACCTAACCCTAGGAGATGAAGCGCCAAAAGTCATGTGGGCCCCGTTTGGGTAAGTTAGTACATCAACTTCCCGAGGTCATAACTTTTTCATACGATTTTCGTTTTAGGTGCACGATAGCCAGTTGGAAAGGTCTAACCGAGAATAAAAATTTTCGAATGGCCCGGGTTAGTTTCTTCGTCATTCACCTGGGCTCCAAATCCCAAAAAACGTCATTTAGGGCCTCAAAACGGCCCCAGAAGTTTGGAACCCGAAAAACTGCCAAAAAACTACTAAGGTTGAAAGTTGTTTTTCGAGCCAGAGGAATAGGTGGGTGGCCAAAGATATCCACTTGGATCATCTACTAAAACCTTTCCCTATAACGGAATGGAAATGGGAAGTAATATCAATGTATTTTATCACATGTTTTCCAAATACTCAAAAAAAACATGACTCAATTATGGTACTAGTGGATAAATGAAGTAAATCTGCACATTTTATACTTGTAAAGTCTACTTACAAAGTTGTTCATATTGCAAAAAAAATTATGAAAGAATTTTTTAGGTTACATTAGATACCAAAGATCCTGTACAATTTCCTGTTCAAAGTAATAATAACACTACGAGGCCTAGACTCATATACATCATGATGTTTCCATAAATAAGGTCGGCCCAAAAGAACATCACAAAATTCGAGAGGAGAAACATCACACAATACCTCGTCTTTGAAGGGCTTGATTTCGTACGACAGTTGACACTGTTGGCTGACCCAAAGATCGCTTCCTTGGTGGAGCCATCCAATGGTGTAGGGTTGTGGGTGCGGAGTTGTTGGCATGGCCAACCGCTTGAATACCTCTGCAGAGACGAGGTTCTTCTGGCTACCGCTAACAATGATGAAGTGTAGCAGGGTGCCTTTTACCCACATCTGTGAATGGAAGAGGCACTTTCCTTCTTCTGGCTCGTCTGGTTCACCATGCTAGAATTTGGTGGTAGCAACGATGGCACTAGGTTCTGCGTCAATGATTTGTCTTCCCCTTTCTCATTCTGAATTAGAGTCAGAACCCACATTTGATTTAGAGGCTTTCACTTCGGCTACCAACGACTATTTTGAGCAGCAATCAACAGTGTTATGCCAAGGTTTCTTATGGAAGTCACAACACTTGCCAGTATATTTATTTTTCTTTCTGATGTCCTTTGCTTGCGGATTCAACTAGTTGTCTTGATATTGTCCATATTTTATTTGTCCTTTGTTCTGTGGGCTGGGGCTTCCCTTTCCTAGATTTTGTTGTGAGGGGTTTCCAGGCCCAAATTGGTGCATCTTTTGTTTGAGCTTCTACTCGATTTTGACAGCATATCGGTAGGTCGTGCCCAAGGATGAGATGTACACAAATTCCATTTTGGTCTGGATGTATCTATGAAGAGCACCACGATACTTGAGCAGTAGATGTCACTCTGAATCTTTGATACCCAACTTGGTTCACAAGATATGGAAGATATTTGTGAACTCTGGCACTGCTTGGTCTCTTTCTTGCCGTAGTGTGGTCCATTTGGTATACAAGTCATCATAACTTTCAACAGGGTAGTATTGTTCCTTAATAGCATCCCTGAATGATTCCCAAGTGGTCTTNTTTCCTTTTGCTCACAGAAATTTTCCCACCAATATTTGACATGGGGAACGGCTTTGAGGAGCGCAAAAGTAATATTTCTCTATTCGAAAATTTATGGACAGAAAAATACCCTTCTAGTAGATTCAACCACTTGTATACAGCATATGCATATATCTGACCTTCAAATACAGGAATATCTAATTTGATTTGTACATTGATGGGGGCGATGCCTTCGCTCGAAGAAGATGTGTCGCATGTTGGTAGTCTTCAAAGGATTTGCGTGAAACTATCCATCATCTCATTCTTCTATTGCATGAGGGCTTCCTCAAGCAACATTTTGAAATGATCTCCTATCCTGTCATCTTTCTTTTCTCCTTCCATGAGAGGTCACTTGGGTGTGTGATATCTTTTTTCCTCAAGAGAAACAAGCTCGAGACCCAATTCTTTGTACGATGACCTCATTGGGGACATGCATTGAGACAACAAGGAGAAGACCGCTCTGATACCACTGATCCAGATTTTATGAGAAAAACAAAATGACTACAGATTATTAATAGATTCTTAACATAGAATAACAGAGATACAGTAAAACTGGTTTTCTATTCAATAAGGAAATAAGCTGAAACTATAAAATACAACGAAAAACAGGCTTGTTGGAATGGTGGCGGCTTATCTCTAAGAAGAGATGTGATGGTTGTGATCATTCTCAAGAAGATGGTTACCATGAGGCTCTGAAGGCCTTTTACAATAAATAGGAATGTCAAAAACCCTATACATCCAAAAACCTAGCCCTAGGAGATGAAGTGCCAAAAGTCATGTAGGCCCTATTTGGGTAAGATAGTACATCAACTTCTTGGGGTCGTAACTTTTGCATACGATCTTTGTTTTAGGTGCACGATAGCCTATTGAAAAGGTCTAACTGAGAAGAAAAAATTCCGACTAGCCTAGGTTAGTTTCTTCGACAGTCATCTGGGCCCCAAATTCCAAAAAACGTCGTTTAGGGCCTTAAAACAGTGCCAGAAGTTTGGAACTCGAAAAACTGCCAAGGTTGAAAGCTTTTTTTCGAGCCAAAGGAATAGGTGGGTTGTCGCCGATATCCACCTAGATCATCTATTACAACCTTTCCCTATACCAGAATGGAAATGGGAAGTAATATCAATGTATTTTATCACATGTTTGCCAAATACTCAAAAAAAACATGACTCAATTATGGTAGTAGTGGTTAAGTGAAGTAAATATGCACATTTTATACTTGTAAAGTCTACTTAGAAAGTTGTTCATATTGCAAACATGGGATGCCAAAGAAGGTGATTTGTGACACAGACGTGGAGTTTAGTTCAAGTTTCTGGAAAGCGTTGTTTGCAGGTCTTGAAACTCAGTTAAACTTTAGTACCAGTTACCATCTGGAGATAGATGGGAAAATTGAACGTACTAACTAGATCATCGAAGACATGCTCCAAATGTACGTGATGGATAAACTAAAAACATGGGAAGACTACTTAAATTTAGTAGAATTCGCCTACAATAACGGTTATCAATCCTCAGCCAAAATGAGTCCATTTGAAATCCTATATGGTAGGAAATGTATGACTCCAACTAGATGGGATAATCCAGTAGAGAGGATCATGGTTGGACTAGATATGTTACAGGAAATGGAAGCAATAGTGAAAAAGGCCCAACAAAATTTAAAAGTGGTGCAGGACCGACAAAAACATTACGCAGATCAGAACAAAATACAAAAATAATTCAATGTTGGGGATTATGTTTATCTCCAGATTAAGGCAATAAAAAGTTCGTCGAAACTTGGGAGATGTACAAAACTAGCACTAAGGTTTTGTGGACCTTTTGAAGTTCTAGCTCACATTATCCCAGTAGCATATCATCTAACGCTACCAGGAAATTTAAAAGTTCATAATTTTTTTCATATATCGTTATTAAATAAATATGTTCATGACCCTACTCATGTAATTGATTTGAATTTGTTACAGGTAGAACCGAAAGGCTAGTTCCAGGTGGAACCTTTGTGCATTCTAGATAAGAAATAAATAGTGGTGTGGAACCAGGTCATTGTTCAAGTAAAAGTGCAATGGAATCACTTTAGCCCTGAAGAAGCTACTTGGCAGTTGGAGGATGTCATGAGGAAGACATATCCAACCTTGTTCCAATAATGATTGAAAATAATAAATCAGTAACATTGAGGACAGTGTTAAGTCCAAAGGGGAGAGTATGTAATACTCCTCGAATAAAAAATAAAGTAGCATGCTAAACAATTTCTCTTAGTAGAAATTCGAATATAGAATTAGTGGGTAAATTTGATTGTTAATTATTTAATTATTGTAACATACAATGAATTTCCAAGTGTCCTTAGGGACTAGACATATGTAAAAGACAAGAATTTTATTTAATAAATAAAGGGGACAGAAGAAACAACCAAGTTAAAAAGATATTATTATGAATCCATGAGTGGGGAACAAGTTGAATCTAACCCTGTGCAGGAAAGGAAAAGCATCAGAAGTCAGTTCTAGTGATTGACACACCCTAAAAATCAGGGATTTTCCTAAGCTGCGAAAATTCCCAAGGAGGGAAAAGACTTAGGGAAGAATAAGACCTATGCAAAAAATAAATATAAGAACACATGTGTGAGGAGGAAGGATGTTTCTTAGCATGTGGAAGAAATGAGATAGATGAAAACATTTCTTATGTGGAGAAAAAAGGGAGAAAGGGTTGTTGTGTGAGCACTATATGTGTTAAAAAACTTTCAAGAACAAGAGGATTGTTGAAACATCAATATTAGTTCTCCCTCATGGATTCATGAACAAGCTTGGGGGTGATTGGATCAAGTAAATTGGCTGATTCATTCTACTGTTGGGTGGAACTTAACTGCTCCTTCTGTGTTCCATGTTTTTCTTTTGTCAATTTGAAATGACTATGTTGTTGTTGTCATAGTTATATTATGATGATAAAGATTAGATAAAGATCTCTATGTGTTTATTTTCAATACATTGTAGTTCTATGTACCATAATGGCCACTACCTTAATTAAAACGTTGATGTGGAGACTAGATATGGATATTCCTCTATTTATATTTTATAAACATGCATATTATGCCATCTACAATGTTTAAAAGGAAGTATTACCAGTCTGTTATAAATTACAATCTGTATACAGTAATGATAGTGGAAAGTAATTATATGGAAATATCATTAGAAAGTAGTCATACAAATATAACAATGGATAGTATTCACAAACTAATCATAAGAGGAAGTATCCAATCAAAGAATGCAAATTATGTATGCATGGGAAGACAAAAATACACTTAAAACTTCCATATGTGTGTGTGTTGACAGTAAGTGTTTAAAAATATATCAGAATGATATATAGACATTCCAGGCCATTTGTGATGGTGATAACCATGATGTAGACCAATCATGAAAGATATTTCTATTATATTATTCCTCTAATATCAAAAGCCAAGAACCTGAATATCTTTCATGATCTTCGTCCTCGAGGCCCTTCGCTTGATGGAAATCCAACCTATAAGTAAAGGAATTAATACAAGTGCGAGTTAGAAGTGTAAAATTTTAAATTAATTGGAAATAAATTAATAAGTAAAATGATAGTGTAACAAAGGAACAATACTTGGACCTGTACAATGTCGCCTAGATCTGCATAGGAGAGAAGCCTAATTTCGTGCGAAGAGGGAAGTATATGAATGAAATATGATGGGTTCCTTGTGCCAAGAAAAGAGGACCCGTCATTAATTTAAGTACCAATCTGCTACACGACTAAGTAAAGAACAATTTTATAACAGAGGAAATACACATTGAACTTAAACAAAGACTTCATTGATATTAATGAAATGAAGGAAAGATGAGACATCTATTCTGGGATTACAAGAAATAAATAGATATGAGTAAAATATGAAAGAAATAACAAATCTCTCGCACTCTGTAAATTGTTTTTTCAAGGTTTATGCATGTATTAGAAATTGCGTACAAAACCATACAACAATTCAACAATTATTGATCGAGGATTGTAATCAAGTTTATCACAGGAAATAATCAAGTTCATAATAGAGGATAAATGGGAACTTTCGAAGTAGACATAGATAGATATATATATCGATTATATACATGCGGTATAATTGAACCATAAAGGAACTACATCTTGTACATTAACAATAGACTATTAAAATGATATAAATAGAGAAGCCAAGGGATATGGTATATCAACAAACGAATGTTAAAACAATAATTAACAGGGAAGCCAATGCATATTGTACATTAATAAATGACTGTTATAACGACAATCCAACTGGTGTATATATTATTTATCGACTGTTATAAGAATTGATAAGTGCAGTGATACTCTCTAAAGAATCGTGGAAAGTGGAGTATCTAGCATCAAGAAATTCACAGGAGAGTGTCGTAACTCTTGACAACAATGAAGTTATTTTGGAGTTAGCAGGAATAAATGATAACAACTACTAATAGATGAACAAAAAGTTAAATCACCCCAAATTGTGTATGAACAAATATTTATGCAACCAGTAGTGGAGAACCAGAAGGAACTTAAGCATTCTGGGATATATTGGGAAGGAAAGGTAGTAACCTAACTATGGAACGCATACTTATTCCTTTAGGAATAATATTTAAGACAAAGAAAGATTGATAATAAGGACTCTTACCTCTCCCAGATTGAAGGCAAGAAAAAATTGTCATACGAATTGTATTCCCCTTCATCAAGTAAACCACGCGAACTATAATAATCATGAGGTTGCAAGCATAAGAAAAGTCTCACCTCGATAAGAGGAAAAATCCTGTAAAACCTATTGTTTCGAGATAAAACCCAGAGACAGTTTACTTACCTAAGAGTTCTTGGGTTTTATCCATTCCTAACAGCTCAAACTCTTATCAGTGTATGCTCCATGAAAAGGGACCAAGACAGATTTAATGAGGATAATAACTAGTAAGGGCCACACATACAATGGTAAAGTATCATGGTAGAGAGTTGGGACGTTCCACAGAGATATACGTTGGTAATAAAATTGGAGGTATAAGAGAGGTTTTGTAGGAGATAACTAGATCTTTACCCTTCCTAGAGCAAGTGTAGAGGAGACAATGGTGGGGAAAGGTATGAAAATTGTAATCTAGTTAGCATAGGTAACGAGGGGGACTTCGAGCTCCTTTTCTGTACCTTACTTAACAGTCCAGTCATATAAGAGTAAAAAATCCATGTGAAGGAGGAGAATTGGCACCCAAATAATGTTCCACAGGTTTCAAGAGACTAGCATGTTCAAGCAAAAATTTATGACTACGTAAATACATTCCACCAACCATTTTATTCACCCATTGGTCTATATAGAGAACCTAGTATCATGGCTGGACTATATTGTAGATATTTTTTATAAATTGAAGTTATAAAGTGATAAAGGAAGCCTAAGGATACCATAGACCTTAGCAATTAGCTAGTTACGATATGCGATGTAACTATCAGGTTTGAAAACCTTACCATTATAATGTAGCCAATTAACTTAGATTTATTCACGAGATATAAAAACCATGCAAACACACAAGAATGGAAAATAAATCTCTTTTATTCCTTCTCCATCCTGACTATTACAATGGAAGTTCAACCCCTTATAACTACTGTCTGATATTTTCAAAAACAACTAATTTTAGGAAATTTTTGCATAACTCTAAAATTGACCAATAACTAAGAGATAACTAGAGAGACACTATTTTTCAGATCACTTTTCTGATTAGGTTCATAAACTAAGAGACAAATGATAATTACAAATTTAAAAATGCTCGTAAAAACACTAAAACCCCAATTTGAGGCTTTATATGAAGGAATTTGGCCCCAAAAAAGTGTTGAAATGATGTCTGATTTGAAGGATCAGATTGTCATGATAGTGAACTCTTCGAGATGAAAATCCCTGTAAAATTTCATCCCAAATGAATAACCAAGTCAAAATTTATGACCCTCATAAATCCTTTCATTATTCTCCTCTAGTTGGAAAGAACGCACTTCCTGCAAGTTACTATCTTCAAATTGTTGCCACTTAACGAGATCTAGGTTCATCAAGTTCCCCCTGTAATCCATGCAATATCTATAGTGTTATGCCTTCCCACTAGACCAGATATCGATTGTGTTTTCCTTTCCAAGTATGAAGGGTATTCTTATCTAAAATATGCACAATATTTTCATTTTTCTTACTCAGAATGGCATGTTGCCAATCCACCTTCGTCTCATTGTCATCACCTAGATTGTCCCCATGGAATATATAAAAATCAGAAACGTTAAACATGGAGGAAATATCGAGATCAGTTCGTCAATCGACCTTATAATCATTGTCATTAATTTTCTTGAGAATATTGCAAAGAACAATTTTCTTATACTTCAATTTGTAGTAGGTTCCTCTAGAAAACCGCCCTTTCCGTAAATAAACCATCACCAAATCACCTCATTGAATACCCGGTATCGTCGGTATCTTTTATAATTTTGTTTTATACATGATTGGCCTGAAGTTTTTGTCTCACCTATTGGTGAAACTATTGAATGTGTTATGAAAATGCTTCCCCATCATCATTGATCCTATCCCCAAGTGGTAACTACACCAAATCTAGGACACCCATAACATTTCTACTGTAAACAACTTGAAATAGAGATTTACCTGTAGATCTATTCACTGAACTATTGTAGGCAAATTATGCTTGAGGTAAAGCCAAATCCCAATGCTTGGGCTTCTCTCCAACAATGCTCCATAATAGGTTTCTCAAACTCTGATATACTACCTCGGTTTTTCCATCTGTTTTGGGGTGATAGGAACTATTGAACTGTAATTTAGTCCCCATTTTCTTCCATAAAGTCCTCCAAAAATGACCCAAGAACCGAGTATCCCTATTAGATGTAATATTTTTTGGTACCCCTTGCAATCTAACAATTTCTTGCAAGTAATGAAATGAGCCATTTTATAGAACCTATCAAAAACAACAAAAAATAGAATCGTTACCTCGGTGTGTGTTTAGGATCCCCAACACAAAATCCATGCTTAGATCTGTCCATGGGTGATCCAGGTGGATATCGGTGAATTTCGTGCCGAAAATAATCTGGATCAGTGGTATCAGAGCAGGCTTCTCTTAATCATTTTTTCATTGCATGTGCCTGACAAGGTCCGAGTATAGCAAGTTGGGTCTCGATCTTGTCTCTCTTGAAGAAAATCTCTCTCGCATGCCCAAGAAACCCTCCATGGCAGAAGAAAAGAAAAACGACGGAGTAGATGATTCTATCAATTTGTTTCTTGAGAAAGCTCTCACGTGACAGAGGGATGAAATGATGGAGAATTTTTCCCACATCCTTCAACGCCTACCGATAGCATCAGGCACATCTTCATCAAGCGGCCACTTTGGAGGCACCTCACCTTTCAAGGTACAAGTTAATTTCGGTATTCTTGTATTTGAAGGACAAATAGATGCAGAATCCCTAGACAAATGGTTAAACCTACTAGAAGGTTATTTCTTTGTTCACAATTTTTATGATAGAGAAAAGATCACCTTCACACTCCTTAAAGCTCTCCACATGTAAAACATTGGTGGGAAACTTACTGGGAGCAAAGTTCCACAGAGGAGTCTAGAATATATGGGGCCAAGCCCACTTGGGATTTTTTTGTGGATGCGGTAAAGGAACAGTATTACCCTATTGGAAACTATGAGGAGCAATACATGAGATGGACCAAACTTCGGCAAGAGAGGGGCCAAGCAGTTCTAGATTTCACCAATACCTTCCATACCTTATGCACCAAGTTAGGTATCAAAGACTCTGAGCAACATCTGGTTCTGAAACACTATGGGGCTCTACATAGATACATCCAAACTGAAATGGATTTTTTGGACATCTCATCACTCGGTTCTGCTTATCGATATGTTGTTAAAATCAAGAAGAAATTTAAGCATTAGAACAAATGGGAGTTCGGGTCTACAAATCCGCAACAACCAAAGTATGAGAAAGACATCTCTAACAAATAGTATCCCAAAAACCAATCCAAGCCACGGGAAAAGAAGGGTCATGGGAAGACAAAGAAGGACACCGAAAAATGGTGTGATTTCCACAAAATCCCCTGGCACAACACCGATGAATGTTGCTCAAAACAGTCATTTGTGGCCGAGTTTAAAGACAAGGATTCGAACCTTGATTCAGAATCTGATTCTGAAAATACTGGTAAAAAACAGATCATCGACGCAGACCCCACTGCTATTGTTGCGACTGCAACAATTCAACCAAAAGAACCAACAAATCCAGAAGAGGGGAGTGGATTTTTCATTCACAGATGTGGGTGAAGGGGACCCTGCTGCATTTTATTATTGATAGTGGTATTCATAAGAACCTCATCTCAGTAGAGGTCATCAAATAGTTGGGCTTGTCGACAACACCACACCCGCAACCATACAACATCGAGTGGCTTTGCCAGGGATGAGATCTTCGTGTCAGCCAGCAGTGTCGATTGTCATATGGCATCCAACCCTTCAAGGATGAGGTATTATGTGATGTTTCCCCATTGGATTTCTATGATGTTCTCTTGGGACAACCATATATGTGGAGACGCCATGTTGTTTATGAGTCTCAACCCCACAATGTCATTGTTTCTCTGGGGGGTCATCTCTATAGAATACCAGAGGTAGTTTCGACTACTGTTCCACTTAAACAATGCCGCAAGGTGGTATCTCATACTAAAAAATGCAGCTTCTTCACAATCTGTTCAAAAGGTGAACAAAAGGATACTGCAACCACTACAACCTTGGCCCAAGCACCTTCTATCCAACAGAAGCAGGTCGAAAATATTGCAGCAAAGTGTTAATATTTCTTCTGCACAGAGGAATATCATGTATACATAATGGTTAAAAAGGTCCAACCCTTCTAGCCACATGTTCGTGACAACCTTCAACAAGCTAAGTAGCGCAACTTCTCCAACAAGGCAAGCAGCTCATCAAGGCGCAGATTCAACAAATGATTTTCCCTCTCCCCTAGGCACTCAATGAAATGGATACCATTGATTCCTAAGGATGGAGGATTTATCCAGGTGGATATCAATGGCCACCCACCTTTTCCAACTTGCTCAAAACAGTTTTCTGGTAGTTTTGGTATTTTACTATTTTTAGCAATTTTTAACTTCCGGGGCCATTTTGAGGGCCTAAATGAAGTTTTTTTCATATCGAGGTTCTCAACGATAGCCAAAGGCTCTAATTGAGCCTCCTAAATTAATCTCCTCGATGATACCTTTCCAACAAGCTATTGTGCACCTAAAATGGAGATCGTATGCAAAAGTTACGACCCCGGGAAGTTGATGTACTAACTTACCCAAACGGGGCCCACATGACTTTTGGCACTTCATCTCCTAGGGTTAGGTTTTTGGATGTATAGGGTTTTTGAAATTCTTGATTATTGTAAAAAGGCCTTCAGAGATTCATTGTAATCATCTTCTTGGGAATGAGCGCAACCGTCACATCTCTTCTCAGAGATAAGCCGCCACCATTCTAGCAAGCTTGTTTTCCGCTACATTTTACAATTTCAGCTTATTTCCTTATTGAATAGAAAACCAGTTTTATTGTATCTTTGTTATTTTGTGTTAAGAACCTATTAATAATCTGTAGTCATTTCGTTCTGCTCATAAAATCTGGATCAATGGGCCCATGGGCATTGGTAATGGAATATATAACCCTGTGTTATGTGAGTGTCCTTTAACCATTGGACAAATCCGGCATCGTGCCACATACATGGTTATATATTTTTTCATCTGCAGTCAGTAATACTCATCTTCAATTAAGAATAACATCTTATCCTTTCCAATCTGTCCTTCCAAACCACTATTGTGAAGTTCTCTGATAATATTTTTCCTAATTGGACTAATTGGAATGCTTAGTTTTTTTCCTTTGAAGAGGTATCCATCTTGCATAAAATATTCACCCTAAGTAAGATCCATGTTCCCAGTGACTAAATTATTCAACTGTTCCACAATCTCCTGAAAATCATTATTAGATGCATAGAGATCTTTTAATGCAGCAAACCCAATTACTTGATTTCCCATGGTTGTCAAAAGAATAGTGCACCAACTCAAAGCATCTGCAACTTGATTCTATCGTTTTGATTTGTGCTTTAGAAAAAAGGTGTAGCCTTGTAAGAAAGATACCCATTTTGCATGTCTATTGTTCAATTTATTTTGTGTGTTTACATATTTTAATTGAATGTGATCAGTAGATAACACAAACTCTTTAGGCTCTAAATAATTCCTCCAATGTCGTAATGCTTGCACAATTTCATAAAATTATACATCATAAGTGGAGTATTTCTTTCTTACCTCATTCAACTTTCACTAAAGAATGCAAGTGGTCTACCTTCTTGGCTAAGTAAAACTACAATGCCTACATGTGAAGCATCACAGTCTACCTCAAACACTTTATCAAAATATGGTAAGGCTAATATGGGTGCCTCAATTACCTCCTTCCTTGGAAACTTAAAACTTTCCTCAGCTTCATTGGTCTACATGAATGTCTTTCCTTTGGTGAAATATGTTATGGGTGCTATAATACTGCTAAAATTTCAAATAAATTTTCAGTAAAATGTGGCCAACCCATGAAAACTTCTTACCTATGTTATGCTCCTAGAACTAGTTACTAGGCCACTCAAAAATTTCTCTGACCTTCTCTGAATCCATCTTGACTCCTTTTTTCGAGATGACAAAACCCATAAATACAAAAATTTCTTGCAAGAAACTACATTTCTTCAAGTTTTCATAAATCTTATGTTTTCTCAATGCATCCAATATAATTTTTAAATGTTGCAACTGATCTTCTTTGTTGTTACTGGAAACTAGGATCTCATCAAAATAAACAACAAAAACTTACCAATATAAGGTCGAAGCACAGTATTCATCAACCACATGAAAGTACTAGGTGCATTGGACAACTTGAATGGCATCACCATCCATTCATATAATCCATCCCTGGTCTTGAATGAAGTTTTCCATGACATCCCCTTCGCGAATCTGGATCTTGTGGTAACCACTTCTCAAATAAATCTTACTAAAATATTTAGCTCTGGCCAGTGCATCCATCATGTCGTCCAAGCGTGATATAGGAAACCAATATTTGATGGTAATTTTATTGATTGCTCTAATATCGGTGCACATCCTCCACATATTATCCTTTTTTGGAGTTAATAATGTCTGTACAACACATGGACTCGTGCTTTCTCTTACCAAACCTTTCTTTATAAGTTTTCTCATTTGTCAATTGAGCTCTACATGTTGTGTAAGACTCATCCTATTGTGATGTTTAATATCCATCTTTGGCGGAATACCATTAGGTACATTTCATTAGGGATAACATCAACATATTCTTCTAGTAACTTTGTCACTTCAATAGGAATCAGTATGTCTTCCACGGCTCCTTTTTTCACTATTTGTTGGATTACCGAGAGGGGGGGTGAATCAGTAATAGAGAAATATAATCCCTTTTAACCATATAATCCAAGTGCTATATCAATGAAGCATTATTATCCAATAGCTGCAGAGTAAATAAGCAATGAACAAATGAACAATCATACACATACACAGTACACCAGTGTTTTATGTGGAAACCCAAATTGGGAGAAAACCACAGAATGCTTTTTCTTATATGTCTTGAAGAATTACATTCATTGGAAGCACCAACTTCCTTTGTTTTCCAGATGCAACTGGAAGGAGGCTCCAACCCCCTAGTTTCTCAGGATACAACCTGAGGGAAGCTCTAACTCCCCAATTCTCTGGCTACAGCCAAAAGGAGGCTACAACCCCCAATGTTCTCCGGCTACAACCGGAAGGTGGCTACAACCACCTGTCCTTGCCCCGTCCTGCCACCCTGAAGTAGAAGTAAAATGATCGAACCACTGTCACACTATCACTGTGAGATATACCGCTGTAAACCTGTACCAATAAATCTGAACCATGCATCAACCTGTACCTCAACCTGTAATCAACCTGTACCATAAACAAGTGCATCAACCATGCACCAACCTATAATCAACCTGTACCATAAACAAGTGCATCAACCATGCACCAACCTGTAATCAACCTGTACCATAAACAAGTGCATCAACCATGCACCAACCTGTAATCAACCTGTACCATAAACAAGTGCATCAACCATGCACCAACCTGTAATCAACCTGTACCATAAAGAAGTGCATCGACCATGCACAATCCTGTAATCAACTTGTACCATAAATAAGTTCATCCAACCATGTACCATGTATGTACCAATCATGTGTCAACTATTCATCAACTATGACTCATCAATATGTACCAACATCATCAACTATACACCTCATGTATGTTCCAACTCATCAACTACTGTCTCAACCATGTACTCAACATGTACCTCAACAAAAAGCCCTCATCAATGTCATCATCCAAATATAATTTGTAGCTATGTAATAGAACTAGTGTATATGATCACATTCCTGCAAACCTTCCTTAACTTTTAAAAACAAAAGACTAGCATTTTCATCAAACCCTTTTTTTAGTCTCAAATGCCTAGTTTTGGATTAGTCAACAACCCTAACTTGAAGTAATCATAACTTTGAACCTGTAATGTATAAATATCTAAAAATGATATACAATGTTATTCAGTGTGTTTTATGCAATTCCTCCAAGTGGCACTACTTGGAACCTCTCAGAAAAGGAGTTATAGAAAAAATGGCATACCTTGTTGAATTTTGGCTTATTCTAGAGAGCGACCTTGTAGAGAGTGCCCCGCACAAAATATTTGATGCAATGATCTGAAACTTTTACACAGAATACTAAATACTATACCCTAACCAACACATTTGGTATCAATGAATTTGGATCTGTTATGAGTAAGTTATGACGTTTTTACCCGAAACACTTGATTTTGACTAGTTTCAAGACTTCCCACAAACCCTATTTTCCACAGAGTGTAACTCCAAAAATAAAACGACCCGCAAGCTAAATTTTGAACCACAGATACTTGGATATGTTTTCTCACTTGCATAGAAATTTCAGGATCTGAATCATTATAGAAAAAAAGGTATAGCGAAAATGGTGAGATGACCTGAAAATAACATACCTTAGAAAGCAGCATCAAAAGAATTTATCCTTCCTTGCATTTCGGCCTTCTTTTCTTCACTTTCCTCAGAATTTCGGCTTAGATATCATTTTTTAACCTCAAACACCTATAGATATTCAATATTCTCAAGTTTGATTCAAATGAGAGAGCCTTGCCTCTTATTTATACT
>JASDQU010713347.1:17693-28057 GCA_032191745.1 Picea mariana
AAGTGACACATACCATGATACCTGGACCAATTACCTCATGGAGCAAGAACCTCTTCTGATACAAGACCAAGCCGATGGTGATGGATGTTGTTGATGCTGACAAGACAAAGTTGATGGAAGAAGAAAAGGATGGGCCCTCTAGGGCCATGCTCAAGTCAATCCTACTCTCGGTACTCCATGTCTAGGACCTGTGGGCCTCGAGACATGATCTCCTATTTATCCCTAAAAACCGGGGATAACAGTGACGACTTTTACAAAGGAACAATAGGGCCTAATTAACCAATATAATATAATAATATTCTTTAGTGTTTGTCTTGGTCAAATACAATAAGTATATCTTTTGAAGCTACTCAATCTTCAATAGGAGGTCCATTTGTGCCATCACGGTACATGGGTGGACAACTCGAGAAACCACCTCAAATGGAAAGACCATCTAACTTTTCCATCTCGTTGCAACCTCGATATAGTCCTACTGGTGTTCCAACACAATATGTTTATCACAAGTATCAATAGCCTAACCGAAAATTATCATTCTTGGCTACGTTAGATCTGCCAGATCTGTCACGTTTGACAAATGATCCCATCTTGCATTCTTCGTGTTGGCCCGTCATCCCTGCCAAATTACCATCCGACATCCCAAAGTTCGACGAAAATTTGGGGAAGATCCTAACAATAATGTTATGACTTTCCATTTATGGTGTTCTTCCAGCTCTTTTATGGACAATTCCATTCGTCTTAGAATTTTTCAGAGAACACTTACAAGTGCAGCACTAAAATGGTATATCGAGTTGTCACGTAACTCCTTTGTCGACTTTAATTCTCTTTCCATGGATTTCCTAATGCATTTTCAGCTGCCTATATGGTACGATATTGGTACAAAACTTTTGACCTAGCTTTAAAAATCCTCTTCCACCCACATATCCGATCATATTCATGAGTGGAGGCAGTGAAGACAGTTGATTAAGGCTCCAATTCCATACCAACTCCTCGCATATTGGTTTACAAAGTCACTCTTGCCTCCCATTGATCACGATTTTTCTATGGGAAATGTGGTTACTAAGGAGTAGGCTATCAGTCGTGTGCAGTATTTGGACTTGGCTTACTCCCAGTCTGGCACACTTTATGACATGATCCATAACGCTCCTCTTATGTCGAATGATCCATCAAGACCTTCTCCAAAACCCATTTTTGTTCCAAATGCCCACACTACTTCCACTCCTGCTCAAACCTCCGAGGTGAATGCGGTCCAATCAACTTCATCTCAACAACCAGGAGGAAAGAATAAAAACAAGGTTAAAACCAAGAAACTTTCTAATGAGCAGGATGATCCTAAGTTTGTTGATACTCAACTTACAAGGAATCCTAAATATCCTTGTATGATTTGTGAGGAAGACCACTACACGAAATATTTCCCTCATCATGAGGTTGTCACTAAATATCTAAAGGGTACCTCCTAACCGGTTCAGTAGCAACATTTGTTTGCGCAAAATCCTGCCCCTTCGCAAGAAGGAAACGCAGGTCATTCCACCCATGGGGATGCTTCTGCAAGTGCCTCTGAGGTATACATGTTTAAGACGGTTAATGTCACGACTTGATAAAATACCTATGACACTCCTCCTAGTCATTAGACCAAAGGTAAGGCTATCAATCAGCCATCTAGTTCCACTCCTCCATTTTCCAATTCTCTTCAGATTGAGAAGTTGACTTATGATGCAACGTTGCGGCCGCCCAAGAGCATAATTCAAAAAGTGACATTTAATCCTAATGCATGCACTTCCCAAAACTACAACATCGTTGAATATTTGGTGCAAGCACCTTTTTCTATTTCATCCCTCGAAGTTCTAAAACATTGTCCCAGACAAAGTAAAAGCATGTTGTCAGTCATTGGAGCCATGGATTCGGAGGAGTCAAACATGATTAAGTTTAATTTGGATTATTTTAAGGAGAGGGTCTCTCACCACTTAGCATTACAAATTCAATTTTTGGTTGGTGGAAAAAACATCCATCGCATTGTTTTGGATGAGGGAGCCTCTACATGTGTCATGTCTTTTCCTTTTTGGAGAGCCCTTGGTTCTTGTACACTAACCCAATCTCCTACCACCTTGAAAGCGTTTGATGGACGTGGTTTCCAACCTTACGGACTCTTGCAATATTTCTTTGTGAAATTAAATGGTAAGATTGTTTCAGTCGATATCGAAGTGGTCAACGTGCCCCTGGATTATAATTTGTTACTTGGTCATAGTTGGTTCTATGCGATGATTTTCGTCGCATATTCGGTGTTCCGTATCTTACGATTTCCCCATCAATGAAAGATTATCATTGTCGACCAACTTGAGTATACAACTCTAGATATTCACAATGCTACAATGAATAATGTGCATTTTCTAGGACAGAATAGTTTCAAGAGTGTAGGAGTAGGTCTCCTTAAGGATTCCTCACTCATGGGGTTTTTTATTTACCTCCTCCTCCCACCCCACAGGTTTCCACGTTAAACATGATTTTGAATCAGGTGCGACAATCCTTAGAATTATCTAATCCTTTGGTAGTATTTAGTCTCGACAAACATAGTTCATTGTCTCTGTCAATATCGTTAAAAAATGAAACATCCCCCCCTCCATTTGAATTGATTCTCACTTTGGATTGAATACTTGAACCCTCTTTTCCTCCACCTAGTGAAAATGTTCATATTAGTAACCTGAGGCCTAAACGAGGAAAGAATAACAATTTCCAGAGGAAAAAATGCTTGGGGGGAAGGTATCCAGCCTCTAGACATCATGATGGAGAAAAGCCACTATCTTCTGCCAAAGAAACAGGGGGAAAAACACCTCTAGAAAAACATGTTGCTAGGAGTGATCCTCACTTGGGTGTCGATCCAACCGTAACGTAGTAGTATTTTCTAGAACGAGCTTAGTATTTGTTCTCTCTTGTGCTTGTAAATACTTGAGAATAATTTACCGAGATCAGTCTTTGTTCTTTCTTGTGCTTGTTAATACATGAGAATATGTTACCGAGTATACTTTTATCTCTTTTTCGAACTCGTAAAAGCTATATGAAAAAAGGAACTCTTTGGAGTCTCCTTTAAGCTCTTTTTGACTCCCTAAACATGAAAATATTTCTGAGTGAGATTGCTTCCTTTCACACTCGTTAAAAGGTTTGAAAGGGAAACTTTTGAATGGTATTTTATCTCTTTTTTAGCCACGTAAGACTAATTACGAAAAAGGAACACTCTAGTCAAGCATGATTAGAAGAGTTCTCCCCTATATTGTTTTACACCTTTTTCGGGATTGCGAGACTAAATTTACGAAAATTTCACTCTTGGAGTCATCTTTAAGTTCTTTTCAGAATCTCTAAACATGAAAAACCATCGGTTTTACCTTCTTTGGGCTCGTAAAACTATGCATCGAATAACCTATGTAAGTCCAATCTCCAGGACCCGTATGGGATCAAACCCCTCCTTCCTCAGGTTCATTAAACATATGTTAAGGGACTCATCTGAAGGATGAGATATACCGAGCATCCGTTATCCTCCTCAATCTCGTTAAAAAGAAAGAGGTACTCATTTATCTGGATGGGGGGGAAATTGAAGGAAGTGGGTCAAGTTTTTTATCATTTATGGAAGCTATTGTTGCCTTTGAACATGGAACTTGTTTGCGTCTCATATTACAGTTGAGTAATCTGCTTGTCTCTGAGTCAAACCAATTCCATGTGTCACTACAATTTTTCATCCAGTAGAAGAGTGCTCTTATTATCTTCACATTTGTTTCTTGGTACTCGTCGAGTCAATGTTGTCAAGTCAGTTGTCGTGCCTCGGCATGTTCAAGGGAAGTTTCATCTAAAACCATTCATCTGTAATATTACCAATTTCCATTTCCTGTGTCAGTTCATATTCATTTGGTTCACAATCTCATATCACTTTCCTATGAATTTTTTGTGTCGATGATGGGGGATACATCAAAGCCCTCCTTCGACGAGTCTATTCATTTCGACTTCAACACATTATCCAGGAATTAGACTTAGAAACCAGCTAGTACCTTGGGACTTGCATGCCTCAATGGCAAGCCTCCTCGCTTCCGATAGTAGTTTTACACCATTGAATTCTGATCAAATGATTCCCCAAATGTTCGACCTCAGCTCATTTATTCACATTCTCTAGAATGTACTAGGGTACCTTGGGAGTGATCCAGGGGATCAAATTTTGCTCAAAAATCAAAGTGCTCAGAATCACTTCAAAACGGACATGTGCATAGGCCTCGTCTTCACGATCCCAACACAACTCGAATAGGTTCAAACGGACATCGTATGAGTGAGATATCGCGTTCTGTTCATTTTTCCAAACAGGCAAAATTGTGTTGACTGTACAGTCCGTATAGTGCTGACGTGGCAGGGTACAGACCCACACGTGGTAGGTGACATGGAAATGTTGAGTTGGGAGTCTAGTGGCATATATGTGGGTGAATCATTTTCTGACACATGGCATATTTCTAGCAAGTTGTATGGTGCCACGTGGCCCAGGCATGGGTTGCCACGTGCCACCCTATTATGCTGTAAAATTTATGTTGGAGTCTGCAGGGGTAGAACCCAGGACCTCCGCACAGGTGGCAAGTGTTTGGCAAGGGTTGGACTACCAGACCACCCACTCAATAGTTCAAACCATATAATGTATTGATATTTATTTGAATTAATTTTTGTGGCTAGTTTGGTGGGGTCCGGGTTGGGTCTTAGCCCCAGCCCCCAGTTGTATGCACCTTCCCATGCGACCCTACCTCATGGAGTATTTGCGTGGGGTTTTAAAAATTGAATCAAATGGTTCTCCAACCATGTGCTTGACACTTGTCACAACCACGAAGAAGTTTGCAATGGGTTCCAAACAAAGCGTTGGGACGTGGTCATATGGTCCACGCGTCCAACACCTCCGCTGGATTGGGTGCTAAGTCCCATAATTGTGCAAAAAATTCACGCAATTTGTGGAAACGGACGCATGTGTTGGGTTTAGGCATGAGAAACGCCCAAAAGCTAGGTTACTCACACATAGGTGCAAATTGGCGAACTCAGGACTGTAAGCTTGAAGGAGAAAACTTTCAGGAGGTCTATCTTCTTCGTTTTTTGGCCAAACCAGGTGCAAAAAGAGCTCAGCTAGGGGTTTTTGGATGTTTTGGAGCCATTGGAGCCATCTATTTGGAATTTTGAGCACTGTAAAGCACTATTTTTAGCACTTTGAGGAAATAATATAAAAGATCCATTAGAAGCTGGACCAGGAGATGTAGCCCAAGAGAGGGGTGAACTCCTTTATAATTTGTTGTGTTATGTGTTTATTGTTAGTTGTTAATTGTTGGTTATTATGTGCATCTTGAATGTGAAAACTCTCTATTTTATGCGTTTGCAAACCGATCCTTTTGCCCAAGCACACATAATTAAAAACTTGCAAATATTACAAAGATACAAGCCTTTTCATTTTCAGATCAAGTTGGTATCAGAGCATAGGTTTTTGAAGGCTTGATTGTTTGCAAGTGTTTGTTTTCTGATGCTTACAAGGATGAAGATCACAAGAGAGAAGGTCAACTTTTAGAGCCAAGTTCTCAAATTTCAAGAAGAAGAACTACACAATCACCTCAAGCTTCAAGGAGATATTCACCAAGTATGGCTCATGAGGAGAGTCATGGCACTCTTCCTTCAGAGGAGGAAACTTTCAAAAAGGCTTTCTATGATATGACAGAAATGGTGAAAGTTTTGTTTGAAGAAAGAAATGAAATGCAATATTGCAAGGTGAAAGCTCCAACCCTCCAAAGGGAAATGGTGATAGTGGTGATAAAATTCCAAAAGGAAATGGAGGGAATGGTGATTCTCCACCTCCCTCACCTCCATCTTCCACCTCTTCTACCATTTCACAACCACCTCTAAATTCTCCAAAAGGACATGGTAAAATTCCTTCACAAACTCCTTGGTTAAAGCTTGATATTAAGTTTGAATTGCCAATGTACAATGGAGAGCTAAATGTTGAGAAATTAGATAACTGGATTCGTCAGATTGAATTTTATTGTAGAATACAAAGGATTCAAGATGATGAAACAAAGATTCATCTTTCTTCTTTAATATTGGACAGTGCAGCACTCATTTGGTGGGAAGCCAAAACTCAAGAGGACATGAAGAAACATGGTAAAGTTTTATCCTCTTGGAATGATTTTATTGTTGGAATTAAAAGAAAATTTTATCCATTAGCATACATGCAAAAAGCTATTATGGATTGGCAAAAATTTAGACAAGCTAAAGGGCAAAGTGTGCAAAGCTTTACTCAAGAATTTAGAAGAAGAGTTTTGGTTTTGGGTATAGATTTGTCTTCTCAAGAAACTTTACTCAAATACATTGGAGCTTTACATAGCTACTTGAGGCATACAATACTTATTTTTAACCCTTCAAATCTAGATGAAGTTTGTGTACATGCAACTCATTTGGAAGCAAGAGGGAGGAATGAACGTCAAGAGGGAAGCAAAAAGCCATTTAGTCATGGAGACAAGGGAAAGGGGAAGTTCAAGGGAAATGGGAAAAATAATGCTTCAGTCAAGAAAGAGGGAGAAAAACTTACATGTAAACATTGTTCAAAGGATGGCCATGATGAAGACCATTGTTGAAAACTTCATCCTAAAAAGAGACCCAAAAATTTCAACAACAAAGGGAAACCAAAGACTACTGCAATCACACAACATGATTTAGGTTTTGATTCGGGTGAGGAAACAAAACTTACAGCCATGGGTTTTCAAGGTAAGGATTCTATTGCAAGTACTAGTTCTTCAAGTAGTAGTAGCCTCAATGAAACTCAACTTGAAAAAGAAAGAATAGAGTTTTTCCATATAAGGGTTATTTCAAAGCATACCAAGATAGATACTCTTTTTTATAATGGATCTCAAGCAAACCTCATATCTGAAGACACTGTCAAGAAATTAAAATTGGAAACTATTCCACATCCTAAACCATACCCTCTGGGATGGATATGTGACAAGAAGGTGTAAACTTAGATTTGCAATCACTGCAAATTTTATAGATGAGGTAGAGCTTGATATTATTCCTTTGGATATCTGTGGTATTGTGTTGGGAAGCCCAAACTTATATGATAGGAGAGCCATATTTCATCTTCACGAGAACAAGTATAATTTGTTTAAAAATGGAGTTGAGTACATTGTTAGAGCACATACAAAGAAGCTGAATTTGTCACTTGTAAATGTGGGACAAATGAAAAGATTAGTCAATGCTAGTAAGAATTTTTTCCTCTTGATGATTAAACCCAAAGAATGAAAAAAAAGTTTTCCAAGGTTGTGATGCAAAGTTGAAATCTGAATTATATGAGGTTGTCAACCAATATGATGAGATGTTTCAGCAACCAAAGGGATTTCCTCTAAGAAGGGGTATCCAACATGAGATACAATTGCAGCAAGATTTCCCTCTTCCAAACATTGGTATGTACAGGATGTCAGTCATGGAGAATGCTGAAATTAAAAAACAAATCCAAGAGTTGCTTGAAAAAGGGGTCATCATGCCAAGTACATCGCCATGTGGATCACCAATTGTCTTAGTGCCAAAGAAAGATGGTACATGGCGCATGTGTGTAGATTGCAGGGCCTTGAACAAGATTACAGTAAATAATCGTTATCCTCTTCCTAGAATTGATGATTTGCTTGATCAATTGAAAGATGCTAAGTATTTTAATAAGTTGGATTTGAGAAGTGTATATCATCATATTAGGATTGTTGAAGGAGACACATGGAAGACAGATTTTAAAACAAAGCAAGGTTTGTTTGAGCGGATGGTAATGCCATTTGGACTTTGCAATGCTCCTGCTACTTTCATGAGAGTCATGAATGATGTTTTAAGGCCTTTTCTTGATGATTGTGTTATTGTCTACTTGGATAACATTTTGATTTTTCGCAAGTCTCGTGAAGATCATGTTATGCATGTAAAGCAAGTTTTAGATGTCTTGAGGAAAGAAAAGTTGTTTTTGAAGATGTCTAAATGTGAGTTTGGAAAGACCTCACTTGTTTACTTGGGGAATATTGTTGGAGGAGAACTTAAAATTGATCCCTCCAAGGTCAAAGTCATTTTGGATTGGCCCAAGCCCAACAATGTGACAAAGGTAAGAATCTTTTTGGGAGCATCCCAATATTGGAGAAATTTATTGCTAACTTCTCTTCAATTGTAGCTCCATTACATGCAGTGACAAGCATCAAGCAAGTTTTCCAATGGGGAGGCAAGCAACAAAAGGCTTTTTATACTTTGAAGGAGAAAATCAGTTAAGCCCCAGTTCTTGCACTTCCAAATTTGAGACAACCATTTGAAATCCAAACTGATGCAAGCAATTATGCAATGGAGCAATCTTGTTACAACATGGTAAGCCCATTTGTTTTCATTCTGAAAATTTTAATGGTGTTGTGATTAACTATCCTACTTATGATAAGGATTTGTATGCATTGGTGCAAAGTGTGAAAAAATGGAAACATTATTTGTTGGGAAAAGAAACTATCATTCACACAGATCATCAACCATTGCAATACTTACAATCACAAACAAAGCTACAACAAGCAAGGCACTTCATATGGATGGATTTTCTAAAACAAATCCACTTGGTTATAAGGTATAAAAAAGGAATTTATAACAAAGTTGTTGATATGATTTCTAGGCCTATTATTAGTGCTTCAGTTATTCTTAATCATAATCCTATCATGCATGAGAGCTATGTTGAACAGTATGCTTTAGATGTTGATTTTAAAGAGGTTTATGCAACTTTGTGTCATTCTAACCAAGTTGAGGAATTGGATTACCATGTGCATGATAAGCTTTTGTATCATGCTCATTCTTCTCTTATTGTTGGTCACTTTGGTGTAGGCAAGACGGTCACTAATTTGCAAAGGTATTGTTATTGGCCTAAAATGAATGAAAGTGTTTCAAGATATGTAAGAGGATGTTTGTTATGTGTTACAAGAAAGCCTAGCAATAGAAATTTGGGTTTGTATACTCCACTTTCGGTTCCTTCTTGTCCTTGGGAAAGCATTTCCATGGATTTTTTAGGAGGTCTACCTATGTATAAAAAGAATCATGATTATCTTTATGTTGTGGTTGATCGTTTCAGCAAAATGTGTATTTTGATGCCTTTTAAGAAGCAGGTTACAGCTAAGCAAACAACACAAATGTTCTTTCAGCATGTTTGGGTACATTTTGGGTTGCCTAAATCCATTATTTCTGATCGAGATTCTCGATTTATTGGGAAATTTTGGTCAAGTCTATGGGCACTCATGAACACCAAACTGAAATAGACCACAGCTTTTCATCTGCAAACCGATGGTCAAACAGAAGTGGTTAATAGAACTATAGTGTATCTTCTTCGTGGTTATTGAAGAAAGCATCATAAGCTTTGGGATGAGCACTTACACTACATTCAACATGCTTACAACCGGGCTAAGCACTCTTCAACTCAAACATCTCCATTTGAAGCATGTTTTGGTTATTTGCCCAAATCTCCTTTAGATTTTATCTTTGGGAAAGACATTGCTATTGATGGTCAATATGACATTGATAGGGCAAAAACGTTCATTGAACAAATTCAGTTGGTGCATCAAATGGTACAAGAATAGTTGGAAAAGAGCCAATCCAAGTACAAGACAAGACATGACAAGCATCGTGTTGATCATAGTTTCCAAGTTGGAGATGAATTTTGGCTTTATATTAGCAAAGAGAGGCTTAAAGGAGAAGGTAAAAAAATAAAACCAATTAGATATGGACCTTTCAAGGTTCTTGCAAAGATTGGTAACAATGCCTTCTGTTTGGACTTGCCTCCTTATATGAAAATGTATGCAGTTGTCAATGTTGAGAATTTGAAATTGTATGAGCCTCCTTTGATTGATGATCAAGAAGAGCATGTTCAGATTCTTTCTATAGATGATTTATCACCAGAATATCTTACAGAACTACATGAAGACACAATCCTTGACAGGAGGATGAGAACTTCAAAACGAGGGAATGTGGAATACCTTCAAGTTGGTCTTAAAGACACAAATCTAAGCAAGGCCAAGAGGATTGAGGTTGGAAAGGTGAGGGAATTGTACCCTCATCTTCAAATAGATTGAAAGTAGTTTTTTGGAGGTCCAAAATCTTCCCAATGGGGAGGAGTGATCTAGGGGATCAAATTTTGCTCAAAAATCAAAGTGCTCTAAATCGCTTAAAAACGTACATGTGCGTAGGCCTTGTCCTCACGATCCCAACGGAATTCAAATGGGTTCAAACGGACATCGTATGAGTGATATATTGTGTTCTGTTCATTTTTCCAAACAAGCAAAATTTTGTTGGTTGTATAGTCCGTACAGTGCTGAAGTGGCAGGGTA
>JASDQU010713350.1:0-16150 GCA_032191745.1 Picea mariana
ACTATAATTCATGGAAGTAAGCAATACAATATTCAACATCAATCACACACATGAAGTATACAGAGACAAGTATTCCTCAGGAAACCCATAAAGAGAGACAACCTCTTCTTCTTAATATGATAAGTAGTCTTTATATTCTGTACATTATCATTCTTATGAGCACCCACTCTTTGTGAGGCTACCACCTCTGTTTTACAAGATGCAACTTGATGAGAGAACCAACTCTCTAATTTTGATAGCACCCACTAGAAGGAAGAAACAACTCCCTGAGTGTTCCAACACCAACTGGATGGAAGCACCAACTTCTAGTCTCACAGGCACCAACCCGTGTAACAGAGAACAATCATTCTTCCTTGCACCACCCTGCCACCCTAGTTTCTCTGGCTGCCACCAGATGGAAGCTACAACTCCCAGTGTTCAGGCACCCACTTGAAAGTCTGAGGACAACAATCCTCCCCAACACCTCCCTACCACTCTTAGATATAAATCTCTGTTACTGAAATTCATTACAGTGATATAGTATTAATCAATGTCTTAGTAGTCTCATCATTGTTCTGCTACATTGCTCTACTCTGCCCGCATCAATGTCTTCCTTCTAGCATCTTCTTGCAATTTCTATTATTCTGCTCTGTCTCTGCTTGTGCACCTCGAATTTTTCTTCCTCTCTCAGATCATGCTTCATTGTTTTATCTCTTTTTGTTCATGCTGTATTCTCCATTACATACAGTTCAACTTGTTTTCACAGAAACAACAACCTCTCTCTATCACTACATTATCCTTTTATTCATGCTCTCATCCACCGTTACACTCCCATATCCAATGCTTAAATTAGCCATCTCAGAACACTCATTTCGGGAATATCAGAACACTCATTTCGAGAAACTCAGAATGCTCAAGAGCCATGATTCCAACGCTCAGGAACGAATGATTCCGTTGCTCAGGAACAATGATTCAGTTAGTGTAACTGAATCCTAACTGATCAAGAAATCACAAGATGAAATAGTAACCCTTCGATTAGATTCAGTTTGATCAAGCCGTCGGATTATATATTATTTAAATATCTTATCTCACATGACCAATGGTGTTGACCAGACGCTAGGCTTAACGAGAGCTTGAGCTCTTATCAATTCAACGATCACAATTCGATCTCCTAAAATGGACGACTGACGTAACTTTGGCATTTCTCCCTTCGAAACTTTTCGGTTTAAAACCTTTCAAAACTTATGAATCAGATTTATCGAAGAGATCAGACAGTTTACGCTTATTTTGTAGAAATGGATCAATCGTCAGATTTGATTCTTATAAGGCTTAATCTGACGGCCAGGACTTAATCAACCGTTGAGATGGATGACCACCTTTTACTTTGGGTATTCGGCTGTTATACTTATGTTATCCTTCCAATGTATCTTGATTAATGGTTGAGAGTGCACCCAACATCATATCAACAGTCGAGATCTCCTTCGGGTCTCCGGACTTCAGACATTTCAACTTACACTATTCTTCCACTGGAGTAGATCGACGGATGAGAATACACTTGAAGTGATATTTCAGATCGGACGACTCATTTCCTTGCTGATGTGGTCCACCACATGTCCTTTTCCGATGTGCTCTACCACATGTCCTTGCATATGAGGTTTGCTGACATAATATGTTGACGTAGATCTCCCTGATCTAACGGTCATCGTATGTTCTCTAGATCCAATGGTCCTTATTCATTTCGGATTTCCGGCTCTCCAGGCTTCGGGTTTTTCAAATCTCAAATTTTTCGGAGCGTAACCTCCTTGCCTCTTTATATTCGAAATGAATGATGTTCATTGATCATGTTCTTAGATCGATGGCTCGATATATCTACGGTGCAACTTTTCTAGCTTATCCCGTCCTTCCACTTGAATTGATCCGACGACTGACGGGTATTCGCATAAGTGAGATCTCATATCTTTTACCTTGCTTATCCTATCCTTCCACTCGAAATGATCTGACGACTGACGAGAATTCAGGTTTGATCTGATGATTGATGGGTATTCAGATAATCAAACTCTCAACCCTTTTAGCTTATCATGTCCTTCCACTAAAATGTGATCCAACGGTCGTGAAGACACTCGAAGCGGATCAACGATCAAGGATGATTGCAGAACCATAACTTGCGAGTGATTTAACTCGTCACCAAAACTCTACAATTTGAAGTTGTGCATTGTTGGTGAGTCAACCACAATCGTCGATGTTCGAGGCTATAAGATCTGACGGTCCCGAGTAATTGTGGGATTGGAAATAACACGATCTTTAATTCTCCTTTCGTTCTTCGAAATCTATCCTTGTCGTTGATCTGGGAATTGCGCATCCGACAGTCACAACTCAATCTAACTTAATCTGATTACTTTTTGGATCAACCAAAGTCGTCGATATCCGAGTCTACAAGATATGACGATCTAGAGCAATTGCGGGATTGGAACTAGCGAGTCGTTTAATTCTCCTTCCAATCTCCGCAATCTATCTCTGTCGTTGATCTGGCGATTGCGCATCTGATGGTCATGACTTGATATGACTTAAACTGATCATTTGTTGGATCAACCACAGTCGTCGATATTCGAGTCTATGAGATCTGAAGATCTAGACCGATTGCGGGATTAGAACTAGTTCGTCATTTAATTCTCCTTTCGCTCCTCACAATTCATCCCTGCCGTTGATCTGGCTTGTAGATCCAACGGTCGTGATCCTCCAACAATCCTTAAGCCCATGGTCACTCATATGATCGACGTCTGTAAAATGAGACGATCAACATGGTTGATTTCTTGATCGGCCGACTGCTGAGGCTTCTCACCCTGAGCTTATGCTTTTCCTTCCGAGCTTTGATCTCTGCGTACTGTTTGCTCCTCCTCTGAGCTTATTCTTTTCTTGTTTTCCATTGTCGCTGCTGTTCTTGCCATCAACGACAAACACACTCTTCTTGTAAAATACGCCAACATAAAATCATGGAGGCTATGCACAATACAACATTGGTAGGACATCGATGGTTCTTCAAAACCTATAGGCAAGTTAGGGAGAGATTCACTTGGAAGGGCCTCGAAGATGATGTGTTGAAGCACCTGAGAGAGTGTGTGACTTGTTAGTAGAACAAGTCATAGCAGACCCATCCGAAGGACTACTACATCCTTTTCCCATCCCAGAGCGGAAATGGGAAAGTATATCGATGGATTTTATCACGAGGCTACCAAAGGCCCAAGGCAGAGATTGTACATATATGTAATGGTTGCTTGTTTGACCAATTTTTCACACTTATTTTCCATATCCTTTGAATACAAGGAAACACATGTGGCAGAGTTTTGCTTCAGAGAGATATTCAGACTCAATGGGTTATTGAGATTCATTGTCAGCGATAGCGACAACATGTTTCTTAGTGCATTTTGGTAGGAGTTGTTCAGGCTGGCTGGCACAGAGTTGACTCCCAACACTAGTTACCACCCTCAGACAGATGGCCAGACTGAGATTGTAAACAAATGGATTGAGGGATATCTATGTAACTACTAGTCTAGGAAACATAAAGCATGGGTGAAGTGGTTATGTCTGAGAGAACATTGCTACAACACCACTCATCACATGTCCATAGGCATGACACCATTCTGAGCATTGTATGGATAGAATGATTTGTCCTTTGTATATTTGGTTTTTCGGTATAGAAGGGCTCCCAAAGCCAAGGACTGGATCCAAGAGAACCAAGACATACTCAAGTCCCTCAAGAACAATCTATAGATGACCCGAAATCAATAGAAGCTATATGCATAAATGCATAGGGTCGAGTGCACTTTTGAGGTCAGAGACTTGGTTTCCTTGAGGCTACATCCATACAAACAATATTCACTAAAGAAGAGTGGTCCAAAGAAGATTAATCCATGTTTTTATGGACCCTACATGGTGGTTCGAAGAGTTGGTGAGGTGGCTTATGAGATGGAATTACCAGAGGGAAGCAATATTCATAATGTTTTTCATGTCTCATGTCTCAAAAAGGAATTGGGGAAACAATTCACTACTTCGACAGAGATACCTCCATTGGATGAGAAGGGGCAACTAGTACTGGTTCCTGAGGAGGAAATGGACGTCAGAGAGAGGATATTGCGTAACAGGGTGATTCAAGAATACCTCATCAAATGGCGAGACTTACCAACAAAGGATTCCATGTGGGAAAGTGATAAGATATTGTAGCATCCAAATTTGCAGTTGCTTGAGGACAAGCAATCTTGGGTAGGGAGGACTGTAATGTCCCTTTCCAAATAAGTCCTCTAGGGATTGATGAAATAGCCTAAGTAATTCTCGTAGGCTATAGTTAGGGTACAAAAGGGAATTAATTATTCACTTAATGTCATGAGTGTTATCACTAAAAAATCATCTGCAGCATTGCACATAATGGTTGAAGAAACACATCAATGCTAGCAACAATTAGTCCACCTACAACACCAAAGTCCATCAAAAGGAAAAAAAACTATATAATTGGGTCAAAAATCAAAGTGCGCAAATTCACCAAAGGAAGCACACACACAATGCGTAGTATGTGCCGACCAACACAACTCTCAATGCGCACTTTGTGAAAAATGCGTGAATGTCTACAAGAAAATCCGTGCACTTCTATGAATGGCACATTTATGGATCTTTTCTGCCCCTCAACCACTTCTAGTCTGACCCCCAACACGATTTGACACTCATATTTGAGAAAAATCTAGCTTGGACACTCATCAAGGGATAGAGGGTGCCCTAAAAGGCCCCTTGTTAACACTATGAACCAATTACATTTTTCCATGAATGGATGCTATAAATAAGAGCCATGGGTGTGCTAAGAAACCAAGATCTTCAAGGTATTGTTATGCTGTAATAATTCTTCCTTGAGAATCCTCTTTTCTCTTTGAAGCCTTCAAGCACCATTGAAATAGGCCATTCCTTTCACCTCTTAAGGGAATAGGCATTGTTTTTCTTCACCATTTGTCATTTCTTCCATTGTAAGGAGAGAAGAGCTCTCAATTATGGAACTCAAGATCCCTCCCAAGGAGGAAGAGGGGACTCATAAGTTCCTGCCTTTATCTATGATGTTTTTCCTACTAATCTATTGATCCATTGGTAGAAATATGTTGGTCATTGTTTTATTTTCATGGTTCTAAGTTTCTCAAGCTTTCTAACATTTATTTCTTAGTTGTTTTTAGTTATATTTCTTTGTTTTCATGTGTGTTTGGTTTGTCTAACCCACTCAAAATTTTTTGTCTTATTTAGGAGGCTTATCTAAACATGCAGGTGTTGTTGTTTTGCTCACCCAAGTGACAAAACCAACACAACATATTGGCGATCATATCGGGGGATCGATATCAAATTCCTCCCTATTTGAGCCTTGAGAGCTCTTCATTTTGATTGTTTTGACTTGCAGGTACCAAAACCGGCCTAGCCCAACCTGCCAAAGTCAAAATTTAGAGTTGAGGAAGGAGTATTTCACTTGGAAATTTCTTCCCCGATGCGTGACAGGAAGTGCGTAGATTTTCAGGCCCACATACGTGCACTCTGCGTGAAAAAGACTTCATTACTCTGAGAATTTTGCGCCCTCTGTGTGCTTGTCAGAGCTGTAACTGATGCATAAGTCTAGTTTTTCAAAATTGTAAGGCTTTTTATGAATGGTTTGAGGGCCCCTAGCCTTCATATTTTTATTTTCATGCACTTTGTAAGGAAACTACAGTCCACCTAGAATCCTTTCCCATAAGAAAGGTTAGCTAACATAGCCACTTAGGGGATAAAAAGAATCACTATTCTCCTCTTTTGCTTTGTTTCCACATGGATGGCTCATTTGGCTTTTAAAATTTTAAGTTGAAGTTGTTGCTTTCATACACAATCACCTAAATTGAAACTAGAAGTTAATTTTAACCCTCAAGTATGCTCTTCCCCCACACCCTTATGTTATCTCAAGAATCAAAAGGGTGGTTAAAAGGATACTTCATCTCCCTTAAAAAATATTTAGGAGAGGACAAAGCCCCCCTAGGGTTCCTCTTAGTTTTTTGAAATCATCTTAAAGCTTTGTAAGGGCCCATACATGCCCACATGTTTGCAATCTTAGGCTAGTTTCTCAAAATGATTTCTTAGTTTAGATCATAATCAGGGAAGTTTAAAGATCAAAGTAATGGGCCCATACATGCCCACATGTCTACAATTCTAAGATAGTTTCAAAGATTTTTTAGTATAGACAACATTTTAGGGAGTTTAAAAGATTTGTAAGGACCCATATGTCCACATTGCTAGTTCTTTATGGATTTAAATATTACACAAGGTTGTACAAAAGAAACATAGTAAAGCTAGGTAAGAAGATTTGTAAGGACCACAAGAATTCCATATGTTGCAATCTCACACTTAACTTATTAAAATCTTGGCACACTTTTTACTTTCTTGCACACAAAGCCACTCCTTACACACTGATAATTTCTATTAGAATAGTGGAGGTCGAAGTAGGTTTTCGCCAAAGGAATTCCGAAAGATCCAACTACTTCTTTGGAAATTATCTACACCAATTAATTCAAACGAGGTTGGTCCATGACCCAAATCTCTCAGCCTAACACATCTAAAAATTTCTAATAACACACTAAATCTTCCTCCACAGGAAGTGCCAAAAGAATGTTTTTAGTCTAGGTAGGATCTCAGGGGTAGGCATCCAAATAACCCCTCGTTATCAGGTTCTCACATTTTCAAGCAATAGAAGTTGAGAAATAAAGAACTTTCAAATCCTCCAAGTCAAGTTTTCCTACACCATAAGGCAGGGAGAAGATTGTGAAGGGTCGAAGGCCGAGGTCTGATTGTTCTTTGCATCCCTCCTTGAGTCACCCACCTCTTGTTAGGGCATCCAACCCGTGACCCATTTCTGAGGCCGAAAATCTAAATGCCGCACTTTAACCAAGGTACTTAGTGACCAAACTTAGGATATCCACCCAGGTGGCTGTTGTGGGCTGCAATCGCACCTTGATCAGATTTTGTGTGGCTATTGGGAAATATCGCTAGCTCTTTCGGGATATGCACCCTCGACCTATCATTATAACTAATTACTTCAACCTTCACTAGTTCCTCTTCTGGTGGCTTCAGACCCCACTGTTGAGTGCTATGGGAAGGCCCAATGATAATTGAGAGGAAGGACAATAGGTCTTTTAGGACACGAGCATTTATTTTTATTTGTTCCCCCACGCAGACAAAATCCACCTATCCACATGGTTGTTTATTTTACAGTTGGTTTATGTATGATGTTCATTTGATTACATGCAATTGTGAGTTACACTATCTTGTGAAGGAAAAAAATCTACGAAAATATCTTGTTCATTTATTTCTCTCTTGTCACCGTTTGCACACATTCAATTTTCTATCCAGAAACCATAGGGGAACCATAGAATCCACGTTGTTCCAGACGCTTGTAGAATCTCCCTCCTATTCTAGGAGGAGTCCCTAGTCTTGCCAACTTACCGACTCAACCATCTCACACCCCCGTGAGTGCTACTATTTTGGAATCATCTTTACTTGGTTCCACTTTGCTTGCGTCAAATTCCCAAGGCCATCCATCCATTAGTTCTCCTTCACAAGGAGGCGAGGGTTAAAATTCTTCTCAAGGGAGAAGTACCACCCCACCAAATCCCTCTCCAGGGACAGGTCCACTACTTACTCACACAATGGTTGGAACTAATCCTTTGCCAATTCTCCCTATGCCATACTTGGCATCCCTCAACATTCATGATTTGACCAAATTCATGAATGATCCCATTTTACATGACCCCACTTGGCCCAATATGCCTACCAAACTACCTTCAGATATTCCAAAGTTTGAAGGAAAACTGGGGGAAGATCTTGCCAACCATTTTATGACCTTCCAATTATGGTGCTCTTGAAGGAACATCATGGATGATTCCATCCTCTTGAGGTTATTTCAAAGAACTCTCAAGGGTTCATCAACCAAATGGTATGTGGACGAAAAATCAGGGTCCCATGTGACCTTTGAATCATTGGCCAAGGCCTTTTTGTCCTTTTTCCAACTACCAGTTCGTCATGATACTGGCTTAGAAATTCTCTTTGAGTTCAAGCAAACCACTGCTATCCATATTGCCAACCACATCCATGTATGGCATCGACAACGTAGTTTGTGTAAAGCAGAAGCCACCAAAGAACAATGTCTTGATTGGTTTCTCAAATCGCTCGTCTCTGTTATTGCCAAGGATGTGGCATCCAATTTTCCTCTTATGCCATCAACAAGGCCCAACAGTTTGACCTCATCTATGCTCAGTCAGGTTACTTATACATGATATTTCGTGATGGACCCCGACACATACCATTCGGCCAGGACAAACCTGGAATGTCCCACACGATGAATGGGTTGATTGGTTCTATGACCCATTTCAACCCTTATGACCACCTGCCACCCACTTATGGGGAACATCCATATCCACAACCATATGGAGGGATGTCTTATTACCCTTCCCCCACTCACCAATAGTCGTATCCTATTGCTCCCCCTCCACCATTGGATGGAACCCCACCGATACCCATGATGCATCTGGTCTCTCAACCAAGTACGAGTTCACCTTCAACCCTCGCATATAACCTCAACAATAGTGGAAGTGCTTCAACTTCCTACACGCCATATGGATCATCTCCGTAAAACAATCCATATTTTCCATTTTCTAGTCCTCCACAACCGGTTTCTCGTCCACCAGGACAACCACATGCTGATGTTAACTTTGTTCAACCCTCTCCCATTCAACAACTTCAGAATTTTGAACAATTGAATACAAAAAATCTGGCCCATCCGCCGAATAATTCCAAGAAGAAAGCGAAAACCCGAAACAATAATAACCTGAGACCAGGAGGAAATAACCCCCAACAAAACTATCCCACTGGGAGCAACCAGAATCAAGGCAACCAAAACCCCCAAGGGGGTACCAATAAAAATCAACCACGACAAGGGAAGAACAATAACCTCAGAACGAACTTCCCTTGCGCTCTATGTGGTGAGTATGGAAATTATACACACCACTACCCCGAAATTGCTGATTTCAAATGGATGAAAGAATCCATGAACGCACAATGTCCTCCAACATGGCCTGCCCTTCAACATGCCCCACAACAGTATTTGCAACCGCCACCTCTGACCATTTTGCAAAACCCTATTCCACACCAAGGTGTGATGAATACCCAACATGAAGTACACCCTGCTCCACCCCAAATGGGGCAGTATCAAAACCTAGGTCCCAATCGACCTGGAAATCTGACCGATTGCAATATCCTCCTTACCAACGAAGAAGAGGTTCTTCTGCAAACATGTGGTCTCCAATATGGTGTTCCCCCTGAATCTACCCCAACCACCCCAGAAGTGTCTCCAGCTATAGCCAGACAACCATTGATTATTCCACGCCCTAACACTAAAACGAACCCTCGCATACCCCATATGTCGTTACGATGGAATGTACATAACCCTCATGCTAGGGCAACCCATAGCTATAGTCCGGTCGACGACTTAGCAAAATCTCCATCAACCATGTTTGTATTGGAAGTCCTCCAAATCTGTCCAACTCAGTGAACATCATTACTTTGCGCTTTGGGGGCAGTAAACCCAACTAGTACTCGAATCATCACTTTCGATCTAGATAGCGGAGAACCACACCTCCCCACCTTGGTAGCTTTTCAGATACCAATTAAGATCTAGAACATCACAGTTCATCGGTGTATTATCGATGAAGGTGCATCCACATGCATCATGTCCAAATTAGTATGGAAAAAACTTGGCTCACTTGATCTAGTACCATCTGCCATCACCCTGAGAGCTTACGATGGTTTCCCATCGTCCCCTGAAGGAATCTTCCAAAATGTCTCTGCAGAACTTGGGAGAAAAACCATTTTAATTGACATCAAAGTTATCGACGCCCCACTTGATTACAATATCGTGTTCAGACGTAGCTACATGTACGCTATGAAGGTGGTAGCCTTTTCTGTGTTTCGAACGATGATGTTCCACCACAACGGAAAAATCGTCACCATAGACCAACTCACACATTATGAGCCTAATCATTCTGCCAACATTGATAGCATTCTCCACCTTTTCCGCACTAGATTAGATGATTTTTCAGTCATCGACACGGGTCCCATAATTTTCAGGGACCCATCCTTGTTGGGGGCATATCATGGAGCACCAACTCTCCTACACCCGTCAGCACAAGTGTGTGTAGTATCTTCTAATGGAACATATATCAGAGATAATACTCCTCCCATCGAGGCCCCTCCCCACATCGAAGTTCCACCAGTGGGAGAACTATTACCTCAAAAGTTCCCTGAGCACCCCACTGCACCACTTATCCCATATCCCCCCCCCTCCAGGGGAAAATCTGGTTTGGGAGACAGTCCCCCAAGCCATTACCCAAATTCCCTTTTTCTACCCCCGACCTGGAGTCCAAGCATTCCAGGTAGCTGCTACTCTTACCCTTCCCAACATGGTTCTTGCCATCCCCATCTGGTATCTCCATCCACCCGTTATGGTTCCTACGCTATCTCTCCCTCCTCAAGTAGAGGGATTACCGATGCAGATCCCAGTATAGGCTCCTGCCACACCACCTCCACCCCCAACTAATAACAACACCCCCACCACTGGGGGTAGAAGAAAGAAGAACGATCCCACAACTCCACTTCCTCCTCGAGCTCAACCTCCTTACGCACTATGCAAAAGAGAAGGACACCCCACTAACATATGTCCTACTCTTCCCGAGTTACACAATCTAATCCAACTCCCTAGAGAAACCACATTGCTCGCCACTCCACCAAGTACATCCACTGCTACTATGGAGTCCTCAACCACACACAATAAAGGGTTGCAAAACAAATTCGCTTGTGAAATCTATTCAGAATATGACCACTACGCTCATCATTTCCCAACTCTAACTCAATTTTTCCAAACGTTAGCCGCAGTACGACAAACATCTCAATGAGAGCCCTCTCAGCCACTCCCTACTAAGACTCACATGAATGACATTTGATATATTTCGTCATCAGTCCTTGAGTGAACGAGGTACCCTCCACAGTATCAAAACATTCACTTTATTTCTAGTGGTTTGTCACACCCTGTACACAATATCCCATCTACGTCCTCACCACTTGAGGACAACAACACTTAGCCATTGACAGTTCCCGCTGTCACCTCCCAGGATCCCCTGTGTTCTCGCATTTTTCATTGCGATGAAGATATCCTAGAGGAACTCACTACCCCCAATTTCCCATGGAATGCACTCCATCATTGAGAACTTTTTCTTTCATAGGAGGCATTTCACCCTCCTATCCAAGCCTCTATGTGCGCAATCGAAACAAAGGATTTTATTCATTTGGGGCATATAGACTGGTTTAACAACCCTATCCCTACCCTAGATGTTTTTGAAGAAGGCAACATGGCCAACATCTCCCCCACTTTCAAAAATGACATTTCCATTAAACCGAGAATCGTAGAAGACATCACCATTGGTGTCACATGGTCCTTGAAGAACTCATTGTTTACAAAGCTCTCTTTCTGGAATACCGAGATATTTTTGCCTGGTCATATATGAAAATGCCCAACCTCGATCCTTCTATAGTCGAACATCAAATTGACACTTGGCCAGATGTCGCCCCTGTTTGTCAAAAGAAACGTCCCCTTCACCAATCCAATGATGCGGATATCAAAGATGAAATTGAAAAGTTACGCACTGCCATATTTATTGACCCCATTGAGTTCACTTTGTGGCTCCCTACCCTTTAAACCCCATGTACGACCCTCCATACAACCCCTACCTACAAACTAGGAAATTCACCAAATGCGGGATGTTAGGACCACTAACCTATCTCTCGCCACTCCCATATCAATAGCCTCACGCTCCCACAATCTCGAAATCTCCTAACAACTATCTCGCCAACTCAACAACAGTGATAGGTACAAGTGAGGTGGTATTGTGGGCCCACCATCCATATATAGCCCCTTTTCCCCAACTTCCACACTCTATTATAAGATCCCAGAGCCTCCATTTTCTGATCTGTTCTCAGCCATGGGATCCTGATCCTGCCATATACACATTCATATTCCCTGGGTCATCATTTGCACTTGGCCCCAGAGGAGCATTTTTCTCACGTCACGTTCAGGTACACACACTCACTTTCAATTTTATCAAATAGATGTTATACGATCTTTCTCATCAGATATTGTTCACGTTGAGTATTTGGTTTTCATGTGTGTAGATGCTTGTTACAAAATCTTACATCCCCTTCAGGTATATATTTGACACTGACATGTAATTATTCCCTCTATAAATCAATTGCATATCCTAGTCAAACCCTCTGACATTTAACTTTAGGGTCCCTACATTTGACTTTGCAGTATCTTCACCTCTACCACATTTGGGTACTGTCATCTGATAACACTCTCCCTCACATGAGTTGTCCCATTCATAGTTCTCCATGGCAACTTGACACTCACGCTGATTTTCACCCCCTAGGGATGGAAGTCCTGATAGTCTTATGCACTTCCGAGAATGAACCCATACTTCTTCTTATCATATTGCTAACCTTCACAATGGACTCTCAGGTCATATCATCTCAATTCTATTGGCTGCATCTCTGCATTTTCATTAGCTATCCATCTCATCCACCATTAGTTTTCCCATCTACAAATTGTCCTCCATCCATTTACCTAATACAAAAACCCACCCATGGGGCCCCAACCCTCCACCAGTTCTCTTTCAAAAACTTGCACCCTCACAGGCCAATCCATGTTTCATTGGGTTACCCATTTCTGTATATGTATACTCAACCCAAATTATTCTTTATTTATTTGGTAATTGTAAAAATTCTTTGTTTCCAGCATATACATAGTTTTTTTTCGTCGTCATCCTTAATGTCCTTATTTTTCCTGGCAAAGCAACCCATGTCACCCTTGGTTGGGGAATCCACCCTTTTATTCACATTGACATCATTCACAAACCCCGAGAATCCTAAGTCCATGTACCCATGATATTTGAGTTTGTCCACTTTGTTAGCCTCTGGCGCAGTTTAACCCCATATCTAGTCGTCCCCCTGACACTAGATCCAGTTTTACGGTTGCTGCTAGTCATCCTTCAAAATTCCCAAAAAAAGGGAAGTCTTGAGTCCCACAAAATCTTGACTTCATTCATGTTACCAATCACTACCTGATATCACCTATTACTAACTCGATTTCATGAAGCCCTTTCTTCTTGAACTCGCATCTCCCTTTATGTCAACATCGACATAGTTTCTAGAAGGGCGACAATATCTTGACTCTCATTACCTTTTCAATGAAGAGTCTTAGACGACATAGAGAGAATCACCATTTCTCTCTGATTCTGTTGACCCCCATTACATTTGACTTCAACAAACTCTCATGTTACGGTGGGTCTTATTATGTGACTATTGCAGTTGTTTCATACCAACCGAAGACCTCTGAAGTTGTTAGGCCATCAATGCCTATGAGTCATCGACAATTCTTACAAGCGTCCTTGCCTCACTTCAGAGTCCGTTCACCATTTAGAAATGTCATCTGCCGTTATCAACTGCCCCCGAGGGTGCTGTAGTTATCTACATCAACATACATCTTCAAGTTACAATCTCAAATTTTGGTTTCATGACACGAGCATGGGGCATGCTCGCCTCATTTGTACACAAAGTTTCTTTTTTTTATCCCTAGAGAAAGGTTTCGGTCCCATAGTTTTCCCTCTCCGTTCGATGGATTTCTCTTGCAGTTCCTCTCCTCACTCTTCATTACAATGTAACTCTCAACAAAAGAAACATTGATGTATTTCAGCTATACGTATTATCCTAACCTCACACATCAGGGGGCATCTGTTATCACTAAAAAATCGTTCGCAGCATTGCACACAATGGTTGAATAAACACATCAATGTCAACAACAATTAGTCAACCTATAGTACCAAAGTCCATCAAAAGGAAAAACACTATATAATTGGGTCAAAAATCAAAGTGCACAAATTCACCAAAGGAAGCGTGTGCACAATGTGCAATATGCACGGGCCAACACAACCCTCAATGCACACTTTGCAGAAAATACACTACTGTCTATGAGAAAAGCTGCACACTTCTATGAACAACGCATTTATGGATCTTGTTGGCCCCTCAACCACTTCTAGTCCGACCCCTAACATGATTTGACACTCATATCCGAGCGAAATCTAGCTTGGAGGCTGGTCAAGAGATAGAAGGTGCCCTAAAAGGCCCCTTGTTCGCACTATGAATCAATTACATTTTTCCATGAATGGATGCTATAAATAAGAGCCATGAGTGTACTAAGAAACCAAGATCTTCAAGGTATTGTTATGCTACAAGAATTCTTCCTTGAGAATCCTCTTTTCTCTTTGAAGAGTTCAAGCGCCATTGCAATAGGCCATTCCACTCACCTCTTAAGGGAATAGACATTGTTTTTCTTCACCATTTGTCATTTCTTACATTGTAAGGAGAGAAGAGCTCTCAATTAGGGAACTCAAGATCCCTCCCAAAGAGGAAGTGGGGACTCATAAGTCCCTGCCTTTATCTACGATGTTTTTCCTACTAATCTATTAATCCATTGGTAGCAATATGTTGGTCATTGTTTGAGTTTCATGGTTCTAAGTTTCTCAAGATTTCTAACATTTATTTCTTATTTGTTTTTAGTTATATTTCTTTGTTTTCATGTGTGTTTGGTTTGTCTAACCCACTCACAAACTTGTATCTTGTTTTGTAGGCTTATCTAAACATGCAAGTGTTGTTGTTTTGATCACCGAAGTGACAAACCAACACAACAATGAGCATGGGAATTGAATTAATTTTAAAAGGAGAAATTGAGTCAGTGGTTAAAAAGGCACCTAAGTGTCTTTAAGAATATGAAATGTCACTTAAACTTATTAAAGGGTAAAAAGGTAACAAAAAGGTGAACAGAAGAATAAAAGGGAAAAAGAGGGCACCCTCTCTCATGCTTGCATTGGTATTTTCTAATTATTCACTGAGAGAGCTCATTGTGGCTTTGGAACTCTTGGGAAGGAAACCATAGGATACTTTTCTAAGATTGGCTTCGATGGTGAGACACATCCACCCTTGTTAGTCATTTTGGGAAGAGATCAGACTGATTTCTTCATCGTGCTTCATTGTTAGCAAAATTATTTTCAGTGGTTGAGTTATACTCTTGTATAACTGAGTTTTCAGAGGTGGTGGTTGAGTTTTGGGTTTACAGGGGATGACTTGCTAAAGAAGGTTGAGATCTCTATATGGTAGTTGAATCTTCTCTTTCTAGGTGCATTTTGAGATTTTTGGGCGCAATATTGATGAGAGTCATCACCATTCTTCTAGTGGGACGAGTTATTACCGAAAGGAGGGTGTGTGCTCTTGCTGGGTGAGCATTGGAAGCATTGGGAATCGATTTGAGTTGCTGGACAACGATTTATCATATTGCTAGGCATATTTATGTGTGCTATAAGTTTTATATTAGATCTGGGGGTCGAATCTTACATTGTTGGGTTCATGGCTCTTCTCTGGCTGAGTTTCCTTGTGCAGGGTCAAATTGTGTGTGGGGAGACTTCTTGAATCGTTGGGGACGATTTGGGGTGTTAGCCGAAGCATCTTTCTATGCTGGGCACATTTCTCTTTGGTTGGACGACTAACTTCACATTTGGGTTGAGTTTTCAACATTGCTGGGTGTATTCTTTGATGTTGGGCATAATACCAACTATCTCTAATTGATATCTATCTTAATGGGGCGAGTTTCCTATTAAGAGGAGGATGTATTCTTGGAAGAACATTCTTGTGGGCCTGTAGATGATAACCCAAGCAATTCTGGTGGCTAAGAGGGGAACGATTCAACTTCTCAGTAATTCTACATTAGCCTAACTCTCTTATATTAGACCTGCAACTGATACTATTGAACAAGGTCATATCTAAACATTTTGTAAGCTGACTGTTGTGTATGCATTCCCTCTTGAGTTAGTAATAAAAAGGATCAGTCTTAGATGTTATCTTGCTGATATATATTAGCATAGTAAATCTGCTGTCATTTAATTTTTTGTCATTATATCTTTACTGTTGTATAAACTATTGACATCCAAACTATTTGACAAATTGTTCATGAGGGAAAATTAAGGAAGAA
>JASDQU010713350.1:16395-26651 GCA_032191745.1 Picea mariana
TTTTTATTTATTTTCCATTTGTTTTCTTTTTTACAATTTTGTTTGCAACTGTACCAAGCTGTAGGGCCATGGTTTTTAAAATTTCATAATTTTAAGTCCGAAAAAAGAGGGTTCTATTGATAACATCTCTTTTTGATTCAAGGGTAGGTCTTAATATTTTGGTTCCAAGGGTATTAGTTGTAAGGGCCATGATTTAAAAAAACTTGCAATTTTGTCCTTAGAAAGAAAAGGGGTTGCTACTAGGAACATCACTTTTCAATTCTAGGGTCTATTTAAATGTTTTGGTTGCAATGGTACTAATTGTCTATTTTGGAGGTTTCAAAGAAGATGTAATGTTAACCTCAAGAATTAAAAAATGGTGCTATTGTTAGCTCCACATTTCGATTCATGGGTTGATTTTAAGGTTTTTCGACAACATTATGATGTTGTTTAGGCCATAGTTGAAAATGGTGGTAATTTTAACCCCCCCAGAAGGGTTTCTCATCAAGTTATCATTTTCAGGTCATGCTTCTCATCAAGTTCTCATTTTCAGGACATAGTTCTCATTTTCAGGTCATGTTTCTCATCAAGTTCTCATTTTCAGTTCATGTTTCTGATCAATTTAATAATTGTGTTTTCCTAGTCAACTCCTAGTTTCTTAACAATACCCCAACTAATATCAACCTTCAAAGAGACATTGACTTGGGGTTTGAATGGAATACAACCCTTACCCTCACTTAGGTAGGTTCATGTGATCCAGGGAGGTCCCTGTACCATCCATAATAATAGGCGATGATGCTTGCATCTAATTCCAGTGCTTTCACCAACATGGGTTAATATGTAGATTTAGCATATTGTGACCAAAACTTGTAGATCTCCATCAATGGCTCTTTTCAACTGGAAGATGAGAATCCAAGAGGAATCCTTCATATATCTCTTCTTTAAGGGGCTGTTCATTGTATATTTAATCATAAGAATATCAAGATCACATCCTTAATGCAGATCCATGATTCCGTGGAAGTGCTGGGATTTTCATAAAACCATGGTTTCTAATTTTTGACCTAACTATGGACTTCCTCTCCTCAAATCCAATTTAGGTAAGGCTTCCTAACACCCCTCTTCAATTTTGGGATTTTGACTCACTAAAAGAGATGGGAAAAAAGTGAAAACAGGTAACACTTTTTGAAGTGAGGCATGGTGAGGAATTGTAAATTTCATTTTCTCAGCTAAGAAAAACGTTAGCAAATTATCTTGGTTGATAGTTTTGTAATCTCTCAACTAAGAGTTTAAAAATGTCAGCCAAGAGTTTGCTTGAGTTTAACTCAGGTTTAAATTATCTCATTCAAGAGTTTTGGTGGATACACAATTTTCTTGGCTGAGAGTTTATATTTTTAGATGAGAAATCAAAATCGAAAACAATTTCAAATTTCTCAAGATAAATTCTTAGGTGAGAGTTTAGATTCTCCATCTAAAATCTCAGTTGAAAATAATGAAAACTCTTGGCTGAGAATTTTAAAACTTTTATTCTATATTTTTAAAACTCCTAACCAAGATATTTTATGTTATATAAAAATTGAGCTCAGTCAAGGCTTATTTTCACTCTTTAGATCAAGAATTAGAGAGACAATGACCATCATGAACCATTGTTTATTAGAATTTCCTGCATTGCCTGGACATTTTCTCTTTTGGATTAACCTTTCTAGTAAGTTTTGTTTTGTTTCAACAATACATTATTGCTTTTATACTTCTCCATTAAAACTTCATTGATAATTTCAAACAACATTGGGTGAGACAATTTGTGTATAAAAGTATGCCCTAATTTGTATACATTTAATATTATAATTGTGGGGCTTTATAAGTTGAGAATGTTGATGAGGGTTTAAGTTATTAGAAGTAATGGGGAATTATGGGTGTAGTCTTGACATTTTTACATTTAGTATCCTTATTGATGGGCTTTGTAGGGGTTACAAGGGTTGAAATGGCTATAAGGGTTTTAGGGAAATGTAGTTAGGTGGAAAGTGCATAATTAAAGTGGTTTCATATGCATCAACTATTTTGGTTTATTGTAGATAAAAAATGTTAAACAAGATTGTTAAGGTTTTGAACAAATATTCAATTTTGATAGAAATATGATACATACTTGATTCTTACACTCAAACTCTTGACTATATGTAAGAGATTGAAAATGAGTCTTCAATTGATGAAATAATATAATCATTATTCAAGAGATGAAATAATATAATTGTTATTCAATAGTACAAGTGCAATTGTTCTAAGAGTACAAGTACAATTGTTCTAGGAGCAAATGAAGGAACATCTTTTTAAAATCTTCATTTTATTTTATGTTGAAGGTTTGAGATTTATAGCCAGATGATTTTCAATTTTTAAATTATTCTTTTTAAAATCTTCATGTTGAAGGTTGAAGGTTTATTCATTTAGTTTATGGCTATTTAGGATGCCTCAATGTATTACTTATATCTATTACATATGGGTTGGAGAAATGATAAAAATTCAATTCCTTGTAAGTTATAAATGCTACGTATTCCTCTTTTGTTCTTGCTTTGAAATATAAGAGATAAAAGAATAAGGAATTTGTAAAATATTGCAAATGCTACGTATTCCTCTTTTGTTCTTGCTTTGAAATACATGAGATAAAAGAATAAGGAATTTGTAAAGTATTGCAACAACTTTAGGATGTTTCTTTTCATCATTATTAATAATATCTACATATCTAAAATGAGATATATTTGATTTCATAACACGATCATATCTCTTTGTAGAATTTCTTATAAGCAAGATAATATTAAATTAACTTGCCCGTCAAACGAGCCAAACCCATAGGAACATGATTTAAAATGTTTCTATGATATAAGGGAACTATTAGATTTAGTAAATGGTTTCAAATTCTTTATTAGTCCCTTTCAAGAGGGATTATAGAACTACTAGATTTAGTAAATGGTTTCAAATTCTTTGTTAGTCTTTTTCAAGAGGGATTATAGTTTTTGCCTTGAAGTCAATTAACATTGTTTTTTAAATATTTTAGTTCTTTTGTAAAAAAAATTCAAGTTTTATGGTGTGTCGTTTTTTAATCTATTTGTTAGGGTTAAAAAATATAAAAAAACACAAAATTAAGGAGTGGTCAATTTAAAGGTTCTAACAATGTAATTTAGAGGTTATGACCCTACAACTTTGACACTCCACAGTCTTGAGTCACCCCAAGGCTTTGATACTCCATAATTTGAGAGTCACTGGAATCGATACAAGGTGGTTGTCAACCCAATCTTGTTGCACTTCCAACATCTTCCACTTGGTAGCATGCATGTATCATTTGCAAACTACCTAGTGAGGCCACCTCCTGTCCAACTCCCTCACAAATTCTCATCGGCCCTACATAATTCTCATGTCTCATTTGTAGCGAGAAATTCAACCACAATTTTTTTTTTGTCATATGTAGTAGGAGATTCAATCGCTAAAACAACATACGAGTATGCCCTATGTTACCTTAGGAAGCCTTCATTATCTAACTCTACAGGAAACCCTCCTTGCTTATATCGACATAATCCATCTTTCCATTTTCTTCGAGGTGGGGAAGAACCGAACAATAAATTGTCCATTTCATCCATCGTTAAACACAATATTTTCTCATGTACATAACTATTAAAAAGAAATGGCATGGTTTCAAAGATATAAAAACAATTATGTAGTGATGCTTGTAGCTTATAGTAAGAATTTAGTATCAAATGCTTGCTCTAAATGGTTATCCATAGAAAAATTAAATTCGGGGAAACTTCAAAACTATTTTGAATGCTATGGGTTATGCAACCTTTCTCTTCTTTTGTAAGTGGTCTTTCCGACTTCCTCTACCAAACATATTACAACATTGACGACCCAACAACACCAAGTAGCATCTTCTTGTTTGTAATGCATCCTTTTGATGTTTGTGACTAGTGCTCAGTGGATGGTGTGCAAGTAATTTTACTTGCCGCAATATTTCATTCCAATTTCATGCCTTAGTTGTTACAATAATTAGTTCCATTGTCATGGTTGCATAATTTCAATTTCAATTTGGTTGAGGAGATCTCAATGGAAGAGATGGTGAACGTTTTCAAAGATATGGACATTGAGTATAGGTTGCTTCTTACCTCCATACACTGACCAATTTAGTAATGTCTCCCAACAAGTTCCCATTGATGTGATGATCTCCAACGGTCCCTCCTTTTCATGGGAGATGGCACAATGTTAGAATACAAAGCATAATGATATTTGAAAGTAAACTATTACATAAATAACATATGTATTCATTCTTGTGTAACTGAGATGTATGCATTTCAAGCAGCAACAAGTTGGACTAAAAACCATATGAGGGGTTACATTCCTTCTAGTAGCATACCTTCCAAGTGTAGATGAAGCAGCTCGAGATGGAAGAAAAAATTATTACCAACAACACCTATTAGTGATCCGACAACAAAACTATTACCATGAAAATATTTACATCCTCCATTCATGAGCACCTGCTGGATTTGTACATCCCAAACCTTCTGTCTCTGGGTCGCCTGATTTTCACATTCCAAACCTCTTATCTCTTGCTTGCTATATATATTTTTTCTAATAGAAGAGTGGAATAGCTGAAGGAAAAGAGCTCAACCTCCCAAGGTCCTTTTCTCTCTTAAGGTATTTATTGAAGGGTGTATTGAGAAGAAAACCAAATTCACCCTATACAGTCCTCCTTTATTTGTGGGAATGGTTTAGATAATCACATGAGATGTTGATAAATTTGAAGCAATTTTTTCTGAACTTATTGGGGTAGTGATTGATTAACTGTGAGAGTTTTTTTTTTAAGTGACTACGACCATTGCATTTAGGCTTACTCTCTCCATATGATATGTATATTGTATGACAATTACTTCGGCTACACAATTCATTCCTTAACTAGTAAGCAATGAGCATCTCTTTAACTATAACCATATATTGATTCTCCCTTAAGCGTGTTTTCTTGCTTCAATTAGTTTGGATTGCTTATGTTAGATATAACATTTACTGATCTACTTTTGATCACATAAGCTACCTGGCATGTGGCTAAATAAAATTGCAGCAGAACTCTAAATAATTTCCACGATATCTCAATTTAGAGCTTATAATATTAAATGTTTCTATAAATATTGTGACTGTAATGATTATTACCACTTCAGTCGAGGAGAGTTAAAGAGTTAGAAGGATATTCATCCATGTATTGTTGCAATTACATGCATGGTATGCTTGACAACTGTCCCATAATACAAATGTGTATTTCATAAAGTATTACATTGGAAATTATCAAATTATCATGCTACGTTGGAAATCTTAAAATTGTTATATCCCGTTGGATGCAAATATAAGTTGTAATGTTGATTGTACGTGGCATTGATAAATGATAACATGTCATTGTTATTTTACAATGCCTTTCCCAAAACAATGGAAATATAATAGATGTTAAGGATTAAACACTTTTGTTGATCTTATGTAGAGGTAAACATTAGTGATTTAAAAAAATAAACACATTTCAATCAATTTTGTCAAAGCAATTAAATTATATCCTAAAACAAAACATTGAAATTAAGAAAATTTCAATGTATGTCACACACTACTATAGGAAGTCATAGTCGAGCATGATGAGTTGTTAAGATTACTAGACCTTATACATCTTGATTTTTAGGGACATTTGATATGAATTTAAGAAACAAAGTTCGTAGGATTTGAACGACATATCTCTATTATAAAGACAGATGGAGAATGGATTGATCTTGTAGGGATGGCTATTTACAAATAAATTCCAAATCTACTCTTGAATCATAAGATTCTTAACCATCATTAATTTTTGAAGCCTAAAGAATGAGTTTCCATTAGTACAAGCAATAGTTCAATAGGTTGATACTTTTACCTCAACTTCATGCTAGTTGTTGGATTAGATTCCTTTCCTCCTCCTTATTATCCTTATCTCGCATCTATATTGGTATGTGAAAAATGTTGTTGAACCTTGTACCTTCCATCCTTGGTTCTTACTCTCTACACACACTGAACCACACTTTACAAGCACTTCACTCACTTAGGGAAAGCAGTTTTTCAAATTAAAGGCCCAAATTCCACCACCTAAAAACATCACAAGATTTTTCCTAGATAATTCACAATAACCCACATCTATAGAACTACAAAGTTTAGTTACAAAATATTCATAACTGATTCCTTGAATCCCATAACTGTTACTGCTATTATTACACTCAACGTGCCCTAATGGGGTTCTAGGGTTTGCTGAAGAGAATTATAATTCAATGGAGAAAATACTAAAGCATTTAAATATTTGACTCTATAACCTCAATGTTGAGTGGAAAATAAATGAAAGCTTATCTAATGAGAAGGTTTTGACGAATTTCATCAAGCTTTCAATTCTTAAAATGAAAACAATTCAATACATAAAATTAATTCTACGCCTTTAAAATTTCCCTAATGTATTGTGTGCATACTCACAATACAAAAGTTGTATTGATGTTAATAAAATGTTGCAAAATTAGCAACAATATCTAATCTAGTCAAAATTCACTACATAGCAGGGACTAGTCCCTGCTATGCAACTTATTCATGCTTTCTTTGATTGAAGAGAGCTACTAGGGGGTTTCTATTAAATATTTTCATACAATTTGTAAACCCTTTTCACTGTTACTTCTGTTATTTTCTTTGAAAGGGTTTTAGGTAAACACAAAAGTGTTCATGTTTTTTTTTGTTATTACTACTTTAGGAAATGGTTTCAAGAGCTTTAATATTCACCAAGAAAGCACAAAATATGAGAGAGATGTTGATGGATTCAAAGTGAGAAATTGCATTTTATGTACATCTTTTGTGGGCAATACCCATCCATAGTGTATCTTCCATTTTTAGTGAAAATTTCACAAGTAAATATGATATATGTATATGTTTTGTACCTATTTGAACTAGGGTGTGTAATGGGCATGTTTCATATTTATGGACCTTACAAATTGAATCTTTACAATTAATTAGAAATTATCTAAAAAATTCTAAATTTCCTTTTCAACTTGAGATTAGACATGAGCATGAAGGTATTGAGTTAAGTCATGCATATTTGGAAAACCATAGTTTGAGATCATTAAATATGTTACAATTTTTCTAATGATTAAATATGTTACTTTGCTTTTGTACAATCTTATTCAATTTACTATCTATGAAATGCACTAGCAATCTACATGACAACGAAAAATTTATTGACTTGATTGATTTGTATGTTACTCTAAAGTATTTTCATCTAAGATATTTGAAAAATTATATTTTCTAGAACTATGAACACTAGAAATAGTTTTTGGCCAGTCTAAAATACATGTCCTATTTCAAATGTTTCTAGTTTTTGGGAACAATTTCTAGAATTTTCTTGATGGTTGGAAGAACCTTGGATATTTTAGGAAACCATGGAGGTCATTTCTCAGTGGTTTCCTTTTTATTGTTTATTTTTAGTTAAAATTTGAAAAAAATGGAAAATTGAATTCCCTGACCCTAATACATTAGAAGATAGGTCAACTTTCGACAAGAATAACCTTTTTAATTGTCACCAATGTAGTTATGTTGACATTTTTCTCTCATCGCCAATGACCATTTTTGTAGTTTTGCTAGGGCCATCATGAGGATGCCCATATTCTTCCACACTTTTTTTTGGGAAAGATATCTCAATGTATATCTCTCCTACATTGCAAAGGCATTTACCCTATACCAACATAGCTTAGTTGGAATGTTTTGGAAGGATCATAATCTTTGCTTCTTCTTTGAAGTTGTTCCCTCTCCTATTGAGATAGATCGAGATGCCAAATTGAGTTGCCAATACTGTATAGGTTTACTAGTCATTTATTTATGAGAGTCTTTTTCTCCAATTGAATTTGAGTAATTATGATCTCTAACTTTGATTTACCCTTCTCTAATAAGATCCATTTTTGGAGATGATGGTCTAGAGCATGACATTAATGACCCCATTCCTAAATGTTGATATATTGAAAACTTCCTCCTTGCTTCAAGACTACTATACTATACCTATGCATCCAATACATGAATACAAGTGTGTTGTTTATCAATCTTATTATGTGAGTACAAGTACAAGTGATGATATAGGGACCTACCTATCGTATAGATTACCATCATGTTTATAAACTCAAATCAATATCTTTCAAACAACCCAAAGTTCAAAGTAGAAAACTCATTCTCAAAGTATACACATTCATTTTTATATAATCTAATAAATGTCGGGCTTGGTATCCATAAGATTCCATAAGGAATTACAATGTTGTAAACATCAATGGTAGACATAATCAATGAGTGGGTGTTTGAAAGTAATGTAGTTTTTAAAATAATGTTGTGTTCATTTAATTATATTGCATGCATATTTCAAATATTCCCTACATGTTAATATAGAGGGTTTATTTCCAAGAATTGTTGGGTTGTTATATTCTTTGTAGTGAAAGTCGAGTCGAGATGGATTGACTAGCAATAGAAGTTAAATGTTGAGGTGGATCAATTGGGAAAAGTTGAAGTCAAGGTGATCGAAAATAAGTTGAAGAGTCAACTGAAAAGAGGTCGACAAGTGGTCATGTAGAAACTGACTGAAGGAAAAATGAAGGTCTACTGGTAGTCGACTGTAATAGAATCCTGAGATTCACGATATTTGTAGCCAATTATTTGTGTGGATCTGTAACCATTTTTTGGGCGCATTTCTTTAGGGTTTTTCCTACTGTAAATTCTATAAATAAGGCATGTTGTAATGTTGTAAAAGATAATCTTTAGATCAACTGTTTAAAGGTTGTTGTTCATGTAGATGTAAGAGTACAAATTGGCTACAGGGTTGTTCTTGTGCAAAGTAAGAAGGTATGATGTTGATTGTTAAGCCCTAATATTGGCTCATTACCCCTTAATTGGGGCATATTATATTAGTAATGTTATTTTATTTATGTCCGCTTTAGGCCATTAGTTGTAATTATACCTCCTAGTCTCCTATATATACCAAGGAGACATTTTAATTTTGAATCATCTTGTACTTGAACATTTATGTGGGGTAAAAGAAGGTTTCCCCCTCGAAGAGCCTTATTATCTGAAATTTTCTCTTTTTCAAGGAGTTGAGTACTTTTTCTGAGGTTTTTCTATATTATATTAATATTTGGTTCTTAACATATGGTACCAGAGCTCAAGGTCTTGGGGTTTCGCTGCTACATCTGAGACACCTTGGAACTTTTGCTATATTTTTTTTTCTACAATGTTTCAGAAGGAACGGCTTGGAGGATATTTAGTAGACGGATCAAGGTACATTGGGTTCAAAATTCAGCTTCTGAGGCCTTATACTTTCCGAGATACAGCCTGTACAAGATAGGGTTCTGGAATCATCCTAAACTGAGTCATTGTAGAATTTGTGCTATAAAAACTTCTTTGTAACGTTTCAGACCCTGAAATATGGAGGCTAGTTATAGAAATTAGTAAAGTATCTGTGGTAAAAATTTCATCTTCTGGGTCATCTTAAATTTGTAGATACACCCTGTGTAAGATAGGGTATTTGACTAGTCTTATTGGCTTCTCTCAAGAAGGTGTTTCAGGTAAAACAATCATAACTTCTTCCTAGAGTATCAAAATTGAGTGGGACTGGTTTCATTGGATCATGGACAGTCTATAGTATTTATGGTGCAAGTTTCAGAATTTTATATCAATTATTGTGTGCAGGGCACGCTATACAAGTGAGATCTTCTGGAAAAGACAAAAATCGGCAAGTTGTGGGGAAGTTACCATAAATTCCACTTGGCACATCCAATTTTGATAAGACCTGGGGCATTGTAGAGAAGAAATATCAGAGAACTACATAAAGGAAAGTTTCATACTCAGAAGGGCCGAAACTTGGGAGATACAACAAAAGAAATATTGTCTAGCAGAACCACCTCAAAATCAAGGTTCAAAAGTGATACTTGGCCAACATGCCACCAAAAAAGGGAACTTCTACACGAAATAAGCCTCCAGAAAATCCTACTTGGACTCTTGATGAAGGTGAAGAAATGCATAGGGACATAAATGAATTACAAAAGAAGATGGATTCAATGGAAGTGAAGTTGGATACTAAGATGGATTCAATGGAAGCTAAGTTGGATACTAAGATGGACGGTTTAAAAGGGAAGATCATGGAAGTATTGAAAAATTTCGTAACAGAGAAGACACCTGAAAGTGAAAATGCATCCCATGAAATTCATGATGAGGACACACGGAAGGTGAAT